>PVJA010022285.1:0-25524 GCA_004027025.1 Myocastor coypus
CTTAGACCACTGAGCCATCCCGCAGGGCCCTCTATGTAGCTATTTTGTGATCAACCATGAGGTTAATTAATTGAAGATTTCTGTACCTCTATCAGATATTGCTCCTCATTGGTTAAAAACAAATGTAAGATTAAGCTCTAAACCAGCGGTTCTTAACGTGTGGGTCGAACGACCGAAACACAGGGGTCGTCGAAAGCCATAGGAAAATATATATTTAAACCCATGCTACGCCAGGGTGAAATGTTATATATTGGAATTAGTAATTTGAAGTAGCCACCAAAATTATTTTTTGGTTTGGTGTCATCGCAACATGAGGAACTGTATTGTGGGGTCACAGCATTATTTTATCACAGAAAAATATTTCTTTATGCACATCAAAATGAGAAAAGTTAATGGTATATTAATATCAAATAAACAAGAGATTTATCTATGTGTGTAAGCAGGATGGCTTGGAAGACCATATTGTGAATTTTTGCTGGTCTATGAAAAGCAGCAGTTAATTCATGATTTGTTTTATCTCCTTTTTTCAATTGTTTGCACTTTTTCTCTTCTTAATTTTTTATACATTTCTTTCTTTCTTTCTTTTTCTTTCTTCTTACAATTTTACATGTACATCTCTGATAATATGAATAGTTGGTTGGAAGACAACACTATGTATTATAACAAAGACTGTGAAGTTCATATTACCTGGCTAAGTGAAATTCTGTCTCATTTCTAATTTTTTTTTCTGTTGTAATTCTAATTTGTACTCTCTTTAAAAATAAAAACTATGAGATAAACAGGATTATGAAAGTTTAATTGTCAAATTTAATTCCTTATTTCTATTCAGTCAGTTTATTAATTAATAGGAGTGGTAAGAATAATGGAGTCAAATATATCCATTGTTGTTATTAAATTAAAAGTGCCTGTCAATATTGAGTTTAAAATGACTATCATGAAAATGTGTCTAATATATTCTGCTCATGATGGAACTGCTAAAATTAATAGATGATGTCACAGTCTTGCCCAAATAAGATTACAAAAAATACAAATTAAAATGCTACACAGCTTTTCTAATACTATGTAACAGAGAAAAATGTAGGATGAAAATATTATCAATGTGTCTTCCACATTTTTTCCTTTGACCTTTTTTGATAAATATCTTTTAAACAATAAAATACAAATGCAAATTTTAATTCAGAATGGAAAGCATCATACATTTAAAAAGTGTAAAATGTAACATTTCCTCATTGATATTCATTAACTTAATGTAAAGTAAAAATTACAGCATTTCTGAGTCATAAGGATATCCTTTTTACCACAGCCATTAGTGTTGGTTTGTAAAACTATAGCTTTATTACTCTACTAAAATCCTTTATACAACATTGTATAATATGGAGCACTCTAGTTTTCCCTGTGGTATATAATCTTTCACACTTTTAGGCTTTTATAACCCTACTGAGCAAAACGTTCTCCAAGTTGCTGGTTTTTTATATATAAAATTTTACATGTGAATAGCAAATACTTGTGAAATAACCAAGGTTTTTAATAGCCAATTATGGATGTAGCACATTACATCAATTTCATATCACCACTTCTAAACTTTGTCAGCTTCCTGTCCTAGACCTGCAAGCAAAGATGTCAGGTTTCTAAGTACCTTTCTTTTTGTATGTGTACTGACATTAATTACAATGAATTTCCTACTGGTGAATTTATGATTATGTGTTTCAACTTTATATTAAATGGAACATTAGGTGTTTTCTTTCACAAATCTATAATTGTTTATGTACCCTAACCTTCATGCAATATTTTCCGTATGAACAAATTCCTCACATATTCCAGCACAAGTAAGGGTTTAAATTAATAAATGAAAAATGTGAAGCCTAAACATAAAAGTTTTAGTCAATTCCTGAGCCAGTTCAACATGTGTGAGTTGCAGTGTTGCTATGTAAGTGTAGCAGAGTCTCTGCTGATTTTCATGTAGTAACTGCAGCAGTGACTGACTGAAGAGGTCACACTACATGGGCAGCAGTCAGAGAGGGCCAACTCATTCTTTACATATTTTATTATGATTTTTGTTTTTGTGGCATTGATTCAGTCCTTTTGAAAGTAACAGTTTTGCCACTGTGCTTGCAACTGGTTTAATTTCTGTACTTATAAAAAAGAAAGTTATGGCCTACATAGTTATGTTATTTCCCTAAAGGAGTTAGGCCCTCAGGGAACACATAAAGGAGAACAAATGTGTTTAATTAAAATCGGGTCATGCCTAGATTATCCTGGCTCACTTAGATTTTTATTTAAATTTAATTTACATAAAATAATGGCAAAAAATGGGCACAGTGAAAATTCCAAACATGCTGTAGAGAAATCAGTAATTTGCTAACTTAGAAATATGTTCCTACATTTAAGGAGATGTTAGATTTAATTATGTTGCCAGTTTTTAACTTTAATTTTTACAGAATATAAAAGAAGTCCGGGTTCCTACTGCCTTCATTATGTATCCATACCAGGATAACACACTTCCTCTCAGCATCCTTAAGTAGGTTGGAACTTCCAGCATCTGGATATCTTGGCAAACAGATCCTGTCCTGCCCATTGCCCTATAGCTGCAGACTCTGGTATCAGAAAGTCTCTTCAAACCACGGTCTGCCATTTACCCTGGACAGTCCTAGACAATACCAATTTCTGTGCTTTATTTTTATGTGTAAAATTAGCTTGAAAATATCATACTTTGAGAGGTATTATGGGATTAAATAACATAATAAGTACAGTGATACTTGCTACAGAATATTCATAAAATACATGTTTTTGCTATTATTACTAGCTTTCTCTCATGTTGGAGCTTATTAATATGGATGAATAAACATTTTAAACTATGCTCAAACAGTATCATTTTTAAACAAATGAATTGTCCATACAAAAGCACTTAGAACCCAACTTCTGAGGTATGGCTCTTCTAGAATATCTATACATTTTTCTTTCCTTTCTAAATACTCAGTTATTGTATGATAAGTTACTGATTCACATGAATGGACTTTTTAGTGAAGTTCACTTTAATTATATATATATCTCCCATAATAATATGATATGAATTTATGTAATTAGTACTTAATTGTCAATAGCTACTATGTTTCTTCTTATTCTTGCTCATAAATCTAACATTTGGGATACCACCAGGCACACAATAAATTAGTATTAGGTGGATAAATTAATTACTACTTTAGTTAAAATCCTATTACTAAAAAAAATAAAATCCTATCACCGGAATTTGATTCTTCTTTCTTGGTCTTGCAGAACACACCAATATTTTCCAGAGGAAGTACTGTAAACATACACTGTTCACTGTGCACTTTGGAAGGAGAAAAAATAAACTTTTTAAATCACACAAATGGGTTGCTTATAAGACATTTTTAAAAACTAAATAGAAAATGCCCTTTATTTACAGTAACAGAAGAATTAAAGGCACTACTTTACACTTAGATGAATGTATCATGAAAATTAAATTAAATTAAAATTAAAACTGTTATCCTGTCACTTTGTAGTTGCCTGATCATTAATATTGTGACTAATCTCCAGGGACTTCTGTCACAAAATGAAAGAAGACTCACTGCTCAAGGACAGAGCTGATGGCAACTCTACTAGAGTATGTATGTATAATTAACTATCACATTTCTGTTATTGTTATTGTTATTATTATTAATTATATAAAGTAGCCTGGAAAATATTGAGCTGAGTGTCACCCAGAAGTCCCATGACAACTAGAGTTTATTCTTGAAACTGCATTCTGCAGAACAAATGGCATTGAGTGATCAAGTCAGCTAAGCAAATATATAACAACAATCCTCCAATAATAAATATCAGCAGTATGCAACTATGTATTTCTTAAAACCATTATGAAGGTTTCAGCCAGGGGCACCCCTCCTCTAGCTGTTTACATGTGCTTTATTGCTGTATGACATTCATCTGATGCTGATTATGTAGGCAATCAATGTGTTGTTCCAGGGGCATGTTAAAAATGACATTTAAAAGTAAGATTTTTACCCTGTTATCCTCTCCCAGTTATTTTTTCTTTCTTATATTTTCTTTCTTGTGATGGTTGAATAGAAGGGCTGTTGCACAGTACTTAACAAACTGCCAACCACAATCAATCACATTTTAACTACAAAGGAGTGACCACAGCAGCCTGCTTTTCCCTTACCTATGCTACTGCAGCTCCAAGAGCCTACAATCTAGCCATAGTACCTCTGTCAATAGCTACCCATTGTTGTAATTCAGCAGTAACATGGGTAAATATGGACTCCACTGTTGTAGTGGTGTTGGCGCCAACAGAGGATGTTAGCCATGGTAATTGATCCGAGTATAAATGAAGCTGATACTATGAAGGCTATTAAAGTGCAATGAAATGTTCTGGTCTACTCATGTGCAAGGCCAAGTATAACTTGGATGCTATATTCCTCCAACCAAGTTCTATTCAAATCTACTGACAGAGTCACTGCTGTTCTATATTTTAGAACCATAAAAAGTAGCATCATGTTGAAATGCAATATTTTAAGGAATGTGATCACTATACCGATGAGGAAGACTGATAGCCATATTATGCCAGGAAACATAGTTTCTGGATGGGGGAACATTGCCCCATAGAAAATCATAAGGGTGAGTTGGTCAAATAGTTATAAATTCAGTCATATTTTTATCAAGGTGAAGGGAATAACTGTCAGTATTGTTGGGATATTTTCTGTCTGGTATGAAGTGAGGAAAGGTCAGCCCAGCCTGCCACCATTGGCCAAGGTAGGCATATCTGGCCATCATTGTCCCTTAGTTGTAAAAGAAGCCCCAAGTGCCCACTCCTGCTTATAATCTCATTGAAGTAATTACTAAATGCAAGTGTCTTCTTCCTATTGTAGAATGATCCATGTGACCTACAACCCTACAAACTGGTGCTGAAAAGGAGACTGACATGTGGCAGGTTAGGAGGGGAGGAGCAAATATAGTTGAATTGACTACTGCGGTGGCATCTACAGTGGCTGCCACTGTAAGCATTAGATTGGCCGGTTGCGAATCTCTTTCAGGACAGTAACACAACTATGACTGTAGGTTGATTGCAACTTAGGAAGTATGATTATGATACACAGTAAGACAGGAAAAACAGAGGGCTTTCAGCTAGGAGGGTGAGTGTTTCATTTCTAGAGAGCTGGTGGCACTCTGGGGGCCCTGTTTGGTGGGATTTGCACTTTTTTTGGGCAGGTAGAATCATTAGAGGTGAGAGGATCATGCACACCCACCCTAGGTTAAGGTAAAAGAGAGGAGAGTTAACCACACAAGTCCAACAGACTATGTGAGCAAGTGCAATAAGTTCCTTCAAAAGCAGGAGGCAGATCCCTAAGAGGAAAGTTATCCTGTGAGCCTGGCATGACACCACACTCAGGTAAGCCAAGAAGATGCTCTTGGGAGAGGCTAGCATCCTGATTTGAGGTAGTACATCATGAGTCATTTGTTCCATCATCTTCAGTTGACCCCATGAGGGAGGACTGGCTTACAAGGGTCACCATCTACTTCACTGATGTGAGTAGATCCTTGGGCATTTAATTTGGTTTGTCACTCGTTTAGCGGCTTTTGACCAGCAGACACACCCTGTTTAATAAGGATATGTTTTGTGACGCAGAACATTATGTGGTGATTCATAGAGGGGGCCTTCTCTCTTTTGTACATTGTTTGAGTAAGATTGTAACATCCTGCACTGATGCTCAATGCCGGCTTGATAGTAAATGACAGTAATATGCCTTACATTCTAATTTTGAAGGAAGTTTTTACAAACAGTAGTTTCAAATTCTGGAACATTTTCAGGCCGTGAAGTGTCCCCACCACAGCAAAGCTTGTCATTAGATGTTGAATTGAAATATTGCTATCAATTTTTTTGGGGGGGGTGGGAAATGTGTCATGGTGGAAATCTGTAGCAGTGTCCATGGATACCTATGAACACATGAGATGCCCAAAAGTCATGAACTGACGTTATGATCATGAGGCTTGGAAAAAATGCGCAAACAGAGGAGGTGAGGCAAGGAAAAGTAACTGGTGCAACTGGTGCATCCCTTGAGGGCAGAGGAAGCCTGAGTTTTGGTTAAGTTGGAAATGATGGCGCAAAGCCAAAAGCAGCAGGGATGAGTCCCGCAATGTTTGGTTGTGAGCATGAAGCACTGGCCACGAGAGCAGACTCCAACAATGCTGCAGCAGATGCTTTCTTGACTGTGGAAAGAAAAACCTGGCAGGACGGCATGTACCCATAGGTGCATAATAAGAGGAGGAGCAGAGCACTGCTGAACAGATGTTTAGATGGTGAGAAATCACGGCATGGGCATTTCATCATGGGCATCTTGTAGAGGAGGCTGCCAGCATGGCACTGCCAAGGCTCATAGTCAGAATCAGAGACAGTGTTGAGTGGAGACTCAGTCCATGAGTATAAAGCTAGACCCACTGCACGAAGTTCTGCGCACTGGGTAGTTTTATGTGAGGAAGTTAAGGTGAATGCCGCATTCTATCAGCAAACTAGGCCACCGCTGCTTTGCCTGTTTTATGGGATTCATCCACGAAGATGATCAGTGTTGCCCCAGTGGGTTCCGCCTTTAATGCAGGGGATCACAGATGTCATGCAAAGAGAGAAACCTTAGCAAAGGCTCTGCTGGCATCTGATTGCAGATATGGCTGCAGAAATCAGTGAGACCTGCTTGCCTTCCAGCATCCTTCATTAATAGTTGAGAAAGATTATCTGTGGAGAAAAGATAACTTCATAAGGCTATACTGCAGTGAACTGCACACGATGCTGTCATTCTTTGGATATTATTTGCGCTAGAAGAGACATGATAGGTTAATTTACCTGGGATAACTGTTGTGTAGGAAAAAACTCTGTACCATACAACAGAGCTGAGTATCACAATGAGCTACAAAGCCAGGAGAGCTGAAATTTGTATGAAGAAGGCCTGAAAGAATAGGAAGAGAGGGTGAAGTCACACACAGAGCATGAGGACATGACTCTGCACTCAAGGTGAGTCCTGCTGTGCCTTAGGTGTTAAGGACTGTGCTACAACAGGGCTCTGATTCCTCTGAACAAGCATCAGAACACTCCATGAGCACAATCTCTGGCTTACCTGATAGGCCAGACACATCGACAGCCATGGACACAAAGGATCTCATCTATACATGTTCAGTGTTGACCTAATTTAGATGTGTAAAATTTGTCCCTGTTCTCTTTTTCATCTGGAAAAAAAAATTATTATTTTTTGATATAGGGCCTGATTTATATAGTTTAGGTTGACCTTGAGCCCACTTTGTAGGAAAAGCTGATCTCGAAATCATAATGACCTTCCTGTCTCAGCCTCCCAAGTGCTAGGTTTACAAGCATGCAGCACAGCATCTGTCACTGGGAAGTACTTTAATTTAATTTAAGAATATACTTTGTTTGATTTGGGAGTTATTTTTCTTAAATTTAAATTTCCTCCTAGTTTATGCATGACTGTCACCAGTAGATTTTACCTATTAAAAAGGCCACTTAAAAGACCATTTGAATGGTCAAAATCTTTTTCTTCGGTAAATGTATGCTAGCTGAATTTATGGTTCTATTTTTTAATTTTTTTTTTTTTTTTTGTGAGACCGGGGTTCGAACTCACAACCTTGCACTTGCCAGGCAGGCACTTATGCCACGGAGCTATCTCTCCAGCCCCAATGGCTCTATAATATTTTTGAGTAAGTTGTAAACAATAAGAATTGAAACATCAGTCTTTGATAAATAATTTTTCATAAAAGGAGTAATAAATCTGCCAGTCGAAAAATTACAAGAAATTTTGTCTTCATACATTTTAAGATAGAGAAAATTCTAATTACTCTAGTATCACAATAGAGTAATAATGGAAAGAATTTTTCTTAAGCAGATATTTATAAAGTCAATGAAATAGTCTATAGTATCTAGCTATAACTAGAGTATTGTAGCCTTAGAATATATTAACATAGCATGCTTATTTTTAAGTTTAAGAAAAATGATGTAAAATGCAAAATTACCTATTCTTTTCAATTAAAAATGTTCCACTTGTTTTTTGAATAAAGTGCAGTGGTATATTCTTTTTAAACTTCGAATATGCAGATTTTGTTATGTGGCATGCATCTGGAGTTCTGGCTCTCCTGACACAGAGGGTGTGAAACAGGGTTCATATGATCTAAATATAATTAGGTTGAGGGTGATCTTAACTGCATGTTAACAAAAGTCAGACTATGCCTGCCCCACTCTCAGGGCACACTGAGACGTCAGTTGAGACTGGGCGTGGTGGTGTGCGCCTGTAATCCCAGTTCTTGGGAGGCTGTAAATAGGCAGACCACTATGAATCCAATCTAGTGGTGAGATTCTGAACATCTTGAATATTTTAGTATTCCCTAAAATGTATTTAAAAAATCAGATTAACTAGCTGCTGGAAACAAAGAGACCTCATTAACAAATATATGTTTTAAATAGTGTAATTCTGGAAGAAGCTTCTGAAAGAAGCTAATTGTTTAACATGCCAACAATACCACAGTCAATCAACAGTTTTTAAAGATGGTTTTCCATTGGGGTTCTGCACTTTCAATTGGTTCATTTGACGATGAAAAAGAACTTCTTATACTAGTACCTACACTTTTCTAAATATTTCTTTTCACTAATCATTTAAGTATTTTCATGTTGTTCTCACAAAATCTTATCCATCTCACACTTATTTATTTATTTATTTATTTATTTATTTATTTATTTATTTATTGTGGCTGGCTCAGCCTGCTCTGGGAGCAGGGCTGGCACTGCATGTGGTGCTGGGGATTAAACCACAGTCCCCATGTGCTTGTCTAAGCTTGCCTAAGCAGATGCTTTAAACCACTGAGCTATCTTCCCTGCCCCTCGCACTAATATTCATTTTTGAAGGGCAACTTTTTATTGCTACCAGAGGCTTTTATGGTCAGTACATCACTCTGACTGCAATACCTTCCTCAGACTGTAAAGGAAGCTCAGAATCCAATAGTCATTAAGAGAAGTATAGGTAGGTTGGAAAATGGGGAATAACTTTTATCAGAAAATCCTAACACCCTAACATAAAAGAAAGTACTGAATTACATGCTATGCAAATCATAGAGTTGCCCCGACGTCTAGACAATCAATGAGTGGAAACAGATCAGTTACAAAATTCTAATTCTGTTACGTTTCTTTGGTGAGCACCTGACTATATTAACTTTGTCATGAATTCTTTTATACAAATGTCAAAAACGCTTTCAACAAATCTTAAGTGTTCTTGTTACATGCTACTTTAAAGTTTAAGGTAAAATATAGTTTTATTTTGATTTTAAACTCCAAAACCTAAAATGAGACAAACACAAAATCAAGTGACAATGTCAGAACCTTTTCTCTTACTACGTCTGATTGATATACTCTCTAGACCAATTGGAATGTAAATCATGGAGTAAGCACGGTTGCCACGCTAATTTTGCTACGGGAAGACAGGGAGGACATGCCTATTCAGTGGAAGGCAGAGATTATAATACATCAGTGAGCATAAAATTCATTAAGCATTTCACAGAAAAACACAAGGAAAAGAAAAAGAAATCAGGATGATGGAGAAAGAGGCTAACAGCTGTTAATTTGGGGATTTTTTTTTTTTTTCCCACACAATTTTTTTGAAATGGAGCAAACTACATTTTAGCAGAAAGAAAAAGAGCATAACTAACATACTACAAAGAAATTTACTTTGAAAAAATGATTTGGTAAATACCTTAGCTTTTAAATAATGCTAAATTATGATTAATTGCACAAGTAAATGAGGGTGTTTTACTTTTTCTGGCTCCGGTGAAATCAGCAGAATAGCATGTACATTCTTCTACAGCCTTTCCTAGTTTTACAGGTTGTTTCTAAAGCAGGCACCTTTATTTGCACTGGAAGGTAACACATATTGAAAGTACATGACAGTAACAGGCTGCAAAGGTGGAGAAGGGAATTTAGAGGCAGGGATGACTGCAGAGTAGCAAGGTGATGTGTCACCCACCCTCGACAGTGGATCAACTCGAGGCTGTCCATCTGTGCTTGCTGAAGCAGTTCAATGGCAAGAAGGAGCCAATCAGGAATGAGTTTCTCCATTTCCAAGCTAACCATGGCCAGGGCAAGCATGACTCCTTTAAATTGCACAAGTTGGTTGCAGGCCATACAGTGAAGCTGTTTGGTGAGGACGACCAGATGCTGAGATGCGCTCAACGTGGGCACACTGCAAAGTTGCTGAGGCTTAGCTGACATTGCAACGGCATGGAAAATGTGAAGAAAATTCAGTGATGTGACTGTGTGAAGATCCCTACTCAACTTATCCAGAATAATTCTCTCCTTCCTCAAAATCTGAGAAAAGGAACACACATATACGGAAGCTGTTTCTTGCCAATACCTTTGGTACTAATGTTTTCGCATCCTTTTCAACAGTCTTGGTAGATAGAAAAAAGCAGCTAACTGCAACACAACTTAAGTCTTTTGGGTGGGTCTTTATAGAAACCTGTCTTCCTCCCTGGCCAGTCTGCTCCTCATACCTTACCACTACGCACAGAGGGAATGAAGAGGTAATGCCCCAGATGCCTGCATCACCCTAGGAAGGCCTGTTGCTCTGACAGGGAGAACGCGGAGAAGGACACCTAAGAAGAGGTGGGGGTAGTTATGTCAAACTGGGTGGCAAGCAGATCCAAAGGGTATCATGAAATTTCCAGGCTCTTCGGAAAACGACGGATTGTCTTTTTTATTGGAAAAGATAACTTCTACAGTAGCCCAGATGTGGAAGGTAAATGTGCCCCAAATGCCTACAAATCACAGTGCTTCTCCATCCCAGAGAGATGAAGTGATTCAGTGGCTGACCAAACTCACATACCAATTCAACCTTTACCGAGAAGCATTTGCTTTGGCTAGCAGTCTTTAGGCCAGTCACACTAATATTTTGAACTCCATCTTATTGTGGTAGAATCTGAGGCTTAGGCAGAAGAAATAATTTGCCTAATGCTATAGTTTCAGAAAGTCAGATTTCTTTTGTTACAGAAGAGGGATTTTTACTAAAACATTCTATTTTAGAGATGATGGAGCTACTTATGAAGACAAGGTCTTAATCAAGAAAGGAAAGGTGTTCAGGCTTAGACTAAATGAATCTAATAACAATATATTTAGCTTAACAAGCAGGGATGATCAGAGGTATATTAAAAATCTTAGGAATGTCTCAACATTCCTAACAAAAAATGTGGAATCAAGATATGAGATTGCTAATGTCACATTGTATTTAAAAATATATTCTTCACGAACATGGTTCTTTTAGACTGAGAGAAGTGTGAAAATAATTTTAAGATGAAATCGATTTCATTATTTTGACTTCTTATTTTTTGAAGATTAATAAAATTTATAAACCTGAAAATATTTTGTATATGTCAGGGAAAATTCCAACAAAGTTAGCATAGTAAGTAGGGTTGTAACACTGAAGCAGTTCATAGATAATTCTGTATTACTATCTTATCATAACAGCTTCACTTTATAGATATAAAAGAAGCTCCTTCTCATGCTACCTACTATGCCTAATATGTGTAAGAACGGAAATTTGAACCCTTATGTGTTTAACTTTAACTACATGCTTTATGTTCTGGGGCAGAATAATGAAAAAAAGATCACAAAACTTTGGATGCAAAACACTTGTAATTATGCATGGAATCAATTAAATGGGTAAAATTACAGCCTTCATCAGAAGACAGTGCCAAGTTGATGAATAGGTGACAACATAATGATTTTTATAGTTAGATGTTAGAAAAAACACCAGTTTTAGCCAAAGCATTGATAGCCTACCATGGAAAAGTTTTAAGTAGAGAAACATCTGATCTTGTATTTCTGATTTCTTAATGCAGTGAAAGCCTGTGTTGAATGTAACGGAGCTATCAATAAGGATTTACAGAGGTTCATGCATTTATGTATGAATTATAATGCAATCCACAGGAAAAGATAATATCAAGATAGAAAGGAAAAAAATGAAGTCAAGAAAATCCAGTTTTATACTCCACATGCTTCTCTCTTAAGGAAAACATAATATCATGTTAAGCTGCAAGGTTTGTTGAGATAAGATTTAATATACTGCTTTTGTACTTTGATGCAATGATCGTTTTATGTACATAAGACAAAGAAACCCAAACATACCATATTTCAGCATGTCACTTGGGTAAAATAAAATGACCCTATTTTTACTCGCTAAGAAGTGGAAGACCTTAATCGCAGTATGCATAATAATGTTACATCATTATAATGTAAATAATAATTTACACTATTCTGAAAAAAATATTTTGTATGATTTCATAAATTTATGATAACCATGCCTTTTTTTTTTTTTTTTTTTTTTTGTCTTTTTGAGACAGGGTCTCGCTGTACAGTTCAGGATGGCCTTGAACTCAGTTTTGTAGCCCAGGCTGGTCTCGAACTCTCACCGATCCTCCTGCCTCAGCCTTCCGAGTGCTGGGATTACAGGCGTGCGCCACCAAGCCTGGCTTGATAACCATGCCTTTTAAAAATATTTTATGTATGTATGTATGTATGTATGTATGTATGTATGTATTTATTTATTTATTTGTCTTTTTGAGACAGGGTCTCACTGTGCAGTTCAGGCTGGCCTTGAGCTCACTTTTGTAGCCCAGGCTGGTGTCGAACTCGCACCAATCCTCCTGCCTCAGCCTCCTGAGTGCTGGGATTACAGGCGTGTGCCACCACACCCAGCTTAGAAAATATTTATTTGGTGCAGGGTGTCACTACAGAGCTCAACCTTATAGCGATCCTCTTGTTTTCAGCCTCCTCAGCACTGAAATTATAGAAATGTACCACCAGAGGCCAGGGCTGGGGCTGGCAATGCATATGGTACTGTGGGTTAAACCCAGTCCCTGCACTTGCCTAAGCAGGTATTTAGCCTACTCAGCTATCTTGTGAACACTGGCCAGCCCATTTTTATTGTAACATAGGCCATTGATTTTTTTTTTCCCCAAAGGAATGGCATTATGAACGAGTGGAAACATACTCTTCCATGGTTTTCACATTACATTTATAAATGAGCTATGAGGCTCTTGAAACATCACAGGCTATTAATTCCAAAACCATGGAAAGAAATGTCAGGGATTCCACCATGTGTTGTAGGAACGAAGAACTCAATTTAAATGTAAAATTTTAAAGTCAAGAAAAATCCAAAGGGCATTTCTGTTGACTGTACCTGTATTTCCTCAAGCTCATATTCATTGTCATTTTGATATAAAATTAACTATGACAACTACAAATGCTATGAACAAATAACAATAGAAAGATTTGGAATATGGAACCAAACTAAAGATTAGAGTAAAATACTGCAAGAATATTACTGCCTACAAGTTCTGGAGAACTTCTGACTTACCAGGATACTATGTTCAATTTCAAGTAACTGTTTAGGATTGTTTTAAATTTCCTGGTTCCAACTGGATGACATGGCAAAGGGAAAGGACAGGTCTGCAATCAGGAACAGTCAACTCTGCCTCTAAAGCAAGAGCTCTTCGTGGAGCCTGAGTACACAGACAAGCTTCCTTGTGTGTTTGTGTTGCAGTCCCAAGAAACTATATCTACCTGAGAATGTTAAGATTGTGAAACAGAAGGAAAACAATAAGAAAAACAGATGAGTAAAACCAACTGATGAAAGGAATAAACCAATTAAAAGAGGAAAACCTGAGTAAACTGCTATGCAATAAATGAATAAGGGAGTAAACATGAAACAGAAGGTAGTTAAATGAAACTATATGATGCTTCTGGACAAACAGAGAGAGGTGAAAACAAGAGTTACCTTTCAAAGGAGACATAGATCTTGACTGTTTATACATTTCTTGAAGAAGCAAGGAAACTAAAATGCTTGGAATTGAGTGTGTATATTAGGGAAGGAAGTCAGGAATGAGCAGTTATGTTATTAACTTGATCAATACCCATAACCAGACAATTTAGCAACATTATCATCACTGATGCATTTAGTGCTTGTAATCTGCCATTGATTGTCAGCTCGCCAGATATTTATAAAAGCTCCATATCTCCTACCTATTGAACACAATCAATCTCAGTGGCAACCTTGGCTCAAATCAGATGCATAAAATCTACATCTAATAAATTATAAATATGCATATGTAACATATTTAAAAATTCAGATATACTATTTGATTGCTTAAATAGAAATAAAATCACGAATGTCAAAACAATGAAATTCTTAAAAAATTCCAAATAGCATTAATGAATATGTTCTAATCTGTTCACATCAAGATGCTACTGTAGAAATAGATGAAATAAAACCAACTTCTGCTAAATTTTAATTATTAACAATTACTTTAAAATACATTAGGCAAATAAATATTTCACTCCATACAATATTATATGTATATATATATATGTTATATATATATATATATATATATATATATATATCACTAGTGACCTTGATTCTTCACCTTTCCTTGAATCCACTCTGTGCTTAAATGCTTCATGTTTCCATGCTGCCTCAGTTGTGTCTCCATGTGAGAGAGGCTTATTAGCATGTGATGCCCTTGGTTGGATTCTCACCAACACACAGATGCACTTGCATGCACACACAGACACACACACAAACACACACAGACACACACGAGTGTAATGCATTGCTTTAAAGAAACATTCAGTATTATACTTTAAAAGTTGAAGTACACAAAATATTACATTTTTAAACAATGGAATATAAGCTATGTATACTAAATATAGGACCTAAAATGTGCAGATATTATTCTTTAGTTCTCATTTTTCATGTATATTTTAAGAAAAGAAATAGAAAATCAAAATCCTGGGGAAACAGTCCTTGTAGACTCTGTTTGAAAAACTAGATTAATAAAGGGATGTAGGCAGTTATAAATAACTGACTTGGAATAGAATTAACCTAGAAAACTTTAGTTTTTCAATTAATGTTTGAGGAAAACATACATTATTTTTTCACTCTCAGAACTTATGAACTTTTTCTTCTAATAAATGAAAAACCTTGTATAAGATTAGAATTTTTCCTATGAAGATTAAGTAGAACTCAGTTGAAAACCATCAGATATTTTTTGTCATTTGGGATATTTGAAATTACAAGTTTAGTGACCATAAGTACAAGAAACAGTGTGTCTTCTATCTATCTATCTATCTATCTATCTATCTATCTATCTATCTATCTATTTTAACTTTATGTATTTGGTACAGACTCTCACTATGCAGCTCAGACTTTCAGTGAACCTCCTGTTTCAGCCTCCCCAGTCCTGGAATTAAAATTTTGAGCTACTACACTGGGTTTTGGTGGCAGGCAGAGCACACCAGGGATGAGGCCAGCACAGCATGCATTACCAGGATCAAACCCAGGTCCTTGCACTTGCCTAGGTAGGCACTTACACCACTGACTTATCTCACTGGCCCTAGCATGTCTATTTTATATTCAGACTGGTTTTGATGCATTTCAATTTTTAAGAGCTTATTTATTTTTTCTCTAATGGGCCTTGAGAGAATTCAGTACTGAACCTTTCATTTAATTTTACTTGTGTTTGTCAAGATAGTCAATCAGGGACTGGGGAGATAGCTCAGTAAAATAAGTGCTAACCTGCAAACACAAGGACCTGAGTTCAATCCCTGGTTAAAAACAAAAAAACAAAAAAACAAACAAAACAAAACAAAACAAACAAACAAACAAAAAAAAAAACCCAGCTATCAAATATACTAGAGCTGTAAAACTTTGAAGAAGAGAAAAAAAAAAAAAAAAAAGCTTACTCTTGGCAGCCCAAGTTCTGTCCCAGCCAGTCCTCTTGCAGAAACAGTATGTCTTCTAGTGGTCTAGCACAGAGGACAATCATCTTTCTCTGTAGTAGAAGGCCCAGAACCAGTGTTGAGCAAGTAGGGCATAAGCAGAGGACCTCTCTTTTCCCTGTGTAGATTCCCTGACGTTAGGAGAGTGGTTCTCCATAAATTCTCGCCTCATCTTGTACTTTAGTGCCTATTTGTAATTAATACAAACACATCATATGACCTGTTATATAAGGATAAGTTCCACCTCCTCACCAGCCTGAAATTGGCAAGCACATAATAAGAGAGCTTCATAATGCTGTGCAATTGTTTGAGGCTTTTGACTTACATTTTTTTTTATGATTGCTGATGCTGAGAAAATTTAAAAACATTTGTGAGTTATTTGTATATGTTATTTGGAAAAATGTCTATTCCAGTCTTTTACCAATTCTTAAAATTTCTTTCATTTTATTTAGGTTTTGTTTTTGTAATAATGAGGATTTAACCTAGGACCTTGCCTGTCTTAGCCAATCTCTCTACCAATGATTTACACTAGTTCTCGCTCATATTTTAATTAGGTTGCTGCATTTTGTGCTATTCTACTATAGAAATTCTAAAATATTTTAGATATTAGCATATTATGAGATATATAGTTGGTAAATATTTTTCCCATTTCAGAGTTGCTTTTTCACTGTTTTGATGTGAAATGACTTGCTGTGTAAGATCATATTTTTATAAATGTCTCATTTATTTTAGGTATAGAATGGCACAAATCATTTTAACTCTGCTTAGCTTTGTTCTCATGGTCTCATGTTTGTGAACCTTTGGCAAACATTCAATAATTTCCTGGGAAAAATATTAGTGTTTCTGAATTCTATAAACGTATTCAAGTATATTAACTATGTTATTCACATATTTCATTTCTTGTTTTTTTTTGTTCTGTTTGTTTCAGTAATCTATCAATTATAGAAAAATATTTTAAAATACGTGTACATAATAATGTATTGACTTTTCCTTGCTGTTGCTTACTTTGGTTTTACACCTTTTTCATAGATGCATCGCATTGTTGACCATGGTTCTTCACCTTTCCTTGAATCCACTCTCTGCTTCAACACTTCCTATTTCCACACTGTGTCTAGCCTTTGCCTTCTTGGCCTAGCAGAATTTTAGTAACCGTGACATGAGTTGGAACAGAGCTTTGACAATTGCCATTACTTGTGGCTGGCTGCTGATTATGATGAGTTCATGCCCTGGCGAGAGTTCTCAAAGCATCCCAGCAAGGACCATCCAGACGAATAGACGATTAACTAATGAAGAGTCGCATGAAAAACATTGTTTAATACTGGAGAAACTGCACGATCATCTGAAGCCTATAATGCTGACTTGTAATCTTATGAGACAAATCTGCTTTGTAATAAGATCTCTGGCATTGAGTTGTATGTGGTATGTGTGCTCACATTGCACAATCTTATTCCAACAAAAAAGGGCAAAATATTTTGCTTCTATAAAGATTTATATTTTAATATGCGACTGTGGACTGACAATTTTATTACTATATAACACTCTGAAAGACAAGTATTATTTGTACCTTTTTTTTCTTTGAGGTTGATTTATTTCTGAGTACAATGTTTCTTACTACTTTATATTTAAGAAGTTTTTCATCTCTGTGTTTTACATAAATCTTTCTTATAATGTTGTAGAGCAGATATATATCACCACAATCAGTAAAAATTCTTATGCTTTATGTTGTTTTCCTTGTGACATCTGTAATACGAAGATTACAAATAGTGTATACAGAAAAAGAGGGGTTAGAGAACAGTTACTCACAAATATTTTTATATATTATTTAAAAAGATTCACAACACTAAAGCGTTTTAGCATATATTTTAATTTACTTTTATTTTTATTTATTTTTTGGTGGTACCAGGCATTACACTCAGGACCTTGCACTTGCCAGGCAAGCACTTATTCCACTGGGCTACTTCCTCGGTCCCACAGCATATACTTTATTTGATGGTGTGATAGTTCATTTCCACTATCACCTTAACCAGATTGGAAGATATGTAATTCATAAAACATTATTTCTGAGTGCATTTGTTAGAGTGCTTTCAGGAGAGACTGATATTTTAATCAAAGTGGACAGGCACTACCCAGCTGATGGAGATCTTCAACACAACCAAAAGAGGCAAGATGAGCTTTCTCAGTCATTTAGAGCTGAATACGTTCCTTCTTCTGTTCTTGCCATCAGATCTCAAAGCTGCAGATTGCAGAAAGACAGGTCCCATAGCTTGTGTAAATCTCACCTATGCACTTTGAGATGTGTACCAGTGGACTCTTGAGCTCTCAGGTTTTGAGCTCAAACTGAGAGGTACACCTTCAACCTTCCTGACTCGGACACTTTTCAAGATAGAATCAGCATGCTACTGGAATTCCTTACAGATGATTTATTATGAATTTTTTCTTTTTTCCCTGTCTTTATTAATTTTAATGGGAAAGCAAAAGCAATGAAACATCTTCAAAGCAGGTTATTAGGACCGTTACAATAAATAATACATTGTACATTGTTGTCTTCATGAAACGTGTCAATTTCTCACATGAAACTAATCCCCCATATAACCTATTTCACCTACTGTTCTTCCTCTCTGCATCTGTGTCTGTGTCTATGTCTGTCTCCCCACTCTACACACACACACACACACACACACACACACACACACACATATCCAATTGGCTTTATCACTCTAGAGAATCTGTAGGATAACCCTATGGGATTTCAGTTGAAGTTATAATTAAAGATTGAATTGATGAAAAGAAATTCCAGCAAAATAAAACCTTTCCAGAAAGCATTGAGACCCTACAAAATTATCTTCCACCTCTAACACTGTGTCTCATGATAGAGACCACTGTTTGCTTGCAAGTGTACTGTGTTCCATAACTTTGATTCAGAAGATCCAGTGACTAAAACTGTAAAAAACAAAAACAATCAACCAAACATGGATCTGATTTCTCACTATGTCCATGATGCTGACTGATTCTGTGGGGAATTGAGAAACACGTGTTTGTTTTTACAACTCTGTGTTCCTTGGAGTCTACAACACCCACATGGGAAGAATGACAACATCCATTCCCAGGATCAGGAACAGAGTGAGCTGAGTGAGGCTCCTGACTCAGATGCACACTTAAAGGGAGAGCAACTATATAAATAAACGACTTCATTAGCTACATCATATTTCCATGTCATACGTGTCTAAAAATAAAAACCAATAAAAAACCCATGATGAGTAGCATGGTGATATTTGAAAATGTAAATAAAGACCACAGCTTCCAGTGCATGTGAGCTTCCACAGTTCTTTTCTTGCCTTGATATCCCTAGCTTCTTCCTAAGCTGTTGTCTCCAGGAGAGTTTTGCAAGAGGGTATTTATTTGTTCTCATGTACAACAGAAAACTTAAATTTTTTTTGCTTTAGGATATGGAATCTGATATTCACCTTATTCACTGAAGGTAAAAATACTGATATGATTGAAAATTTGTTTAGATGCAGTGGCTCTCAAATACATTTCCCCACAAGCTTAGCTGAATTTCATTTCCATTTCTATTCTGATGTTGCCTCAAAAAGTAGTTCATTTATTGAGACTTGTGATCTTGAAGCTTTAGGTTGTCTTAGCTTTAGATATTGCTATGACTTACATATCATCTGTCCCCTCTGAAACTTACACTGAAATTTGCTCTCCAGTATAGCAGTGTTGAGAAGGGGTGGTGAAGTGGTCATGAGGAGAGATTACTGCAGTCAAGCATGATAAGATGTGTCCACAGTCCCAGCTACCTTGGCAGGCTTGAGGTTGGACAATTGCTTGGGTTAGAAATAGGAAACCCGTTTTGGCAGCAAAGAGAAAGGGAGGTTAAACACAATACGCACGAGACTGGATTAGTTACCAGTCATTGTAAGACTGAACTGATGTTACAAGCCCCTTTGCCTTCCTGCTTTTCTGGCTGTGGTATGACATGGTACACAGCCTGAGGCCCTTAACAAATGCAGAACAGATGCTGGAAAATCTAGTGGATTTCCCAGAGTCTAGAACTATGAGCCAATTTGTTATCATTATTTATATCACCCACCTTCAGACACAATGATTTAGCAGCAAAACATAGATTCTAGGCATCCTGTTTTCACTTACTTTTCCTCAACCAATACATTATTTTCATTGCCTCTATCTGTAATTCTTTGAATTACAGCCTAATTCACCTTCAGCCTGTAATCCCAGGGCTGGGGAAGCTGAATCAGGAGGATCACTATAATCCAAGCTGTGCAGTGAGACGCTGTACAAAATATATAAATTAAAAAAGGTATTATTTCATATATTTAATTTTGCAATTTTTTTTCTTTAAAGAGTTGCTTCTTGAATTTTTCTACATCAGAGTGTGCATGCGAACAGAATTATATGATCACCTGGGTGTGGCAACCCACACCTGTAATCCCAGGACTGTGGGAGGTTTAGGAAATAGGTCACAGGTTCTAGCCAACCTGGGCAAGTCAGTAAGATCCTGTCTCATAATAGGTAAAGTCATGAACCTAAACAGAGCAGAAATTAGAGCTCAGTGTGAAAGCTGTAGTGGAGACAGTAGCAAGTTATTTGACATTGAATACCACTGGCTTAACTTTTTAAAACTTCTTTGATTAGGTATGTGCAAGAAGAAATATATGTAGACTCTGTAATGGATGGCTAGCTGGTGGTCAACTTCTCACGTCCAGCTGAACTGAGGGAGCATAGTGCTGGGTGTGGGAGGCCTGACTGAGTGCTGTTGCCAGCAATATAAAAAGCAGAACAATGAAAATTGTTGAGACGCTGTTAGGGATGTGTTCGGACTAATTGCTGGAGGTGCTGGAAGCTGGTCTCTTGGGCTGTTGTTCTGTTGGAGGATCTTGTCATGCTGCCTGTCCCCATAAACTTTGGGGGAGCTCTGGTCCTCATCTTGACCATCATTTCCTGGTTCTGGAGGGGAAGATGGTACACTGCTCAGCCTCAAGGAGAAGCTTGTTGCATTGGCTTTCCTGATGAGAACTCAGCTTTCCTCATCGCTGGAGGAACTCGGGACCTCACTGTTACTGAGGACAGCTGTGGCACTTTTGGGGGAGCTCTGGTGCTTACCTCGAGCAATGCTTCCTAGCTCCAGGTCAGATCCCTCAGCTTGCTGGCACGGATCCTTCATCCTGCTGGCATAGACTTTCAAAGCTTCTACCACTGACCTTTGGGCCCTTCCAGCACAGATCCAGAAAGCAGCCTACATGAGGCTTTGTTGTGGGCTCTAAGCCTCGAGTTGCACTTGTAGGAGGCAGTACTATGAGCTCTAGGTTTTCAGCACAGCTCATGAAGCAAGCTTGAATCTAGATTCTCAGCTGGACTCTTCAATATTTATTGTTTAGACAGATTCCCTGAACTTTTTGTATGATTCTTGGGTGTTTCCTTAGAAAATAATATATAATATGCCCCGTATTGTATTGTTTCCCTTGTAAAAACCTCGATCAACAACGTCCTGTGAGTACATTTTACTCAATGACCAACCGTTTATGGAAAAATGTGTTGCAATAAAATAATATAAATTATAATTATATAATTACTAATGTATTCTTCTTTTAGCTTACACTTGCAAGATAAAAATATTTTCTGTTCCTTTAGTTGGAATAATTTCTACAAAGCAAATTTTTCCTATCAAAACTTTTTTGCTTATATCGCAAGTTGTAACTCATAACAAACAACTTTCAACAATGTGCCGAGTAATTAAATTAAATAAAACCGTTGTTGATGTTGCATATTAAATGTATATGAAAAACCTAACTATTATAAAAAAATGTTGTGTGCAATCCGTGGCTTATGAACCCTGTCTCTCTCCATTTATCAAAGTCCTGTTTCTCTCTAGAATAAACAGATCGCTCTTCTGTAGCCCAAGGGTGCAGGTGTGTAAGCAGGGCACTATCTAAAACCAGATGAAAAATAAATGTACCTATCCAAGTGAAAAAGTACAGCAAGCACATCTATTATTCATTGTACCAATTATTTTATGAATTCTCAAATTTGTTTTTGATATAAAAGTGACAGGCAAGACTCATAGTACATTTCCATGTAACTCATGCCTCTATGTAGATTCTGCTGAAATTTAAATAATTCAAGTAGCTTATTCAGGTTGAAGCACCATTTCATCTAAATGAATGTAAATGAAAAGACAAAAGGCAAATCCTATTAATGTACTCTTATTATCCTATCTTTAGTTTATTAATTAAAATATATAGACAACTGCAGAAATTCTGACTTTATCTACTACTAGGAATATTATGAAAGCTTATTTTCACAATACAACATATGCCTGGAATTCTCTAGTTATTTGTGACACACAGTCTTGGGCTACAAAATTGTGAAAAGTCTAGTAATTACAATTAAATCCTTAAATGTGTATCAGTGCTTCTGTCAGATTACCAAGATGCATTCCTGGTGTTATGAGGCCACACTGCAGCACTAATGTGAACACTGTGCAGGTGGCTGCAGGGCATCGCATTGCTAAGCACAGAATGTCAAAGTAAAACACACTCAAAAGATGCAAAACAATTATCTTTAGTATGTGGCTTCTTAATGCTTTTATTTTTGGGTATTATAAGATTCAAATAATACTAATCTGTAAAATTTTAAATGTTCATATGCTATCTTTTATATTTCATTTGATGTTCACATGTATAACATGAATTCACATGATTAAATTAAATAAATATAGTCTGATTCTAATAGGGAAGGGGTTAGTTCATAATGAGAATACTTTAAAAGTATTTGATAAAACTGCACAGCTATATGTAAAATGATTTAAAATACAGATTATTGAAACACAGGATAAGATCTGCTAAGTTGTAGACTATATTGGATAAGTTTAAAGGACTGTAGAGAATGTGCAATATACTGTATACCTACTATTACTAGGAATATTATGTGCAAAATATATTGCAGTAGCATGAAGAATAAAATATATAATGAATTATTCACTTAAATTATAAAATAATACATAAAAAGAATTAGTATGGTCAGTGGCTATGCCATTGTTTATAACACATAACTCCTTTAAATAAACACATTTAAAATGAAACGAGTCCTTATTTATACCACTGTTGTGTAGTCTCTAAATAGTTACTGTACCCTGACCTCCAGCCAGTTCAGTACCGTGGAGTTTTCTCCGCGACTTTCCTTATTTTCTCATAAACATCACTGTTGTCTGAGAAAGGTAGTAGCTGCCATGGCTGTGGGTTTGGATCTGGAAATCCTAAATATCGCTCATGATCATTGCAGGATCATATAAGTGGAGGCCTAAATGCATGCAGATAAAGTAAAATGACTTGGAAAATTTATAATTTTGATAGTCTAGTAATCAGCAATGTAATTTTTATGCAAAAAGTGAAACTGCATTAGTGGACTTATATATATATATATATATATATATATATATATATATATATAATTTGTACACAACAAATTTTGAAACTTGAAACTTTTTAAATTAAAGTTTCTAATGACTTGGTGCCGCCTACCCAAACAGAAGACTAAAAACGTTTCTGATAGCATGATTTCTTCAATGAATGGAATAGAGAAGACACTATCGTCATTTCAGAGCTTGGTGATTGTAAGAGCGTAATACAGAGATGAGAAACTAAAAATAAACAGTAGGCCTTGTACAGCAGAGAGAATATCATAAAGTTTTTAGTACATAAGAACAAAAATATATAAAAAGGTGAGATGGGTGGATAATGACTGCCTTGTTTTATGTGTTTTTTTTTTTTTTTTTCCTCACTAGATATGCTAGATTTTGCCTGATATAGCAGGTATCTTTCTCGAAAAGGTTCCTTTTTAAATACACATTTCTTCCTTCCTTGACTCAGTAATTAGTTTCCTTCTCCCGTTTCACTTTACCACTCTGTTCTTTATGAAAACACCAACAAAAACCAGGATATGATCTGAACTCGGTAAAAGGTGCAAATGTCATTCCTAAAAGTACTGTACTATGTAATGGTGCTATGCAGTTTTGAAGTGTTAGTTTCTTTTTGGACAATACTTGGGATCAGCTTCCTTTACTTTTAGTGTATTTGGTATACTTGTCTGCTGTTAGATAGATAATCCCCGGATATCTTTTCCATTCCAGTGAAGATAATGATGCACTGAAATAGCTCTCAGGTGTCCCTAAAACCATGACATTGCAAAGAAGTTTATATTTTAAAGCAAAAAAAGTTACATTCCATTAGGTGTTAGTATCTAATAAATATGCAGTGCACTGAGAGACTTCCAAGAAAGAGAGAGTTGGTACATCTTTCCAAAATTGTTCGACAGGCATTAAATGTGATATAAATCACAATAAAGTAGACATGAAAACTTCATTGACGGTAAAACTAGACAAGTTCCCATCATCTTAACACACGTTCTGAAATATCAACCTGACTCAATGAAATTTAGATGAAGCTGAAAGATGATAACATGAGCTAATGCTCGATCTTCTAAAACCGTGGAGACCGTGCAGTGTGCAGCTAACACATTCCATTTTTTTGAAGCATGGTAATATTTCTTATCCTGAAGATGGGAGAGGTGAAGCTTTGGGAGGAATGCAAACTGAAAAGAATAAAAGAATACTTTAGAAATCAGAAGTTTTCTGAAATATTCTTGAAGTAGAGTTTCATCATTGAAGGCAGCGCTTCTGAGATTATAGCATGCATTACAATTACCAGAAAAGCTTTTTTTTTTTTTTTTTTTTTTTTTTACTGGATCCTGCTCACATAATGTCTGATTTGCTAAAGTGTTGGCTGAAACCTAGAGAAATCCACTTTCTAAAATGTTCCTCAATGACATTGAAGGTTTATTGTATTTATTTATTATTATTACAATTATTACTGTTATTATTATTATTATTATTATTATTATTATTATTATTATTATTATTTTGATGGGTCAGGCAGCCTGAAAGGCAGGTGTTATGTTCCATGTGCAGCAGGGTACCAAACCGTGGTCCTCAGGGCCTGAGTGAGTTTGCCAAATGGTGTGCTTTAAATCCACTGAGCTACCTGGTGAGGCCGCTCTGCAATGACATTGAAACTGTCTCAGGCTGCCATTTGGGGTATATGTGACACTTCTAGATGCTTTTATTTTAGTCTGTTATCTAGCTTCCTAAAGACAAGGGAATTGGATCATAGACAGGGAATACTCTCACTCACTCACTGTGGGTTGAGGTGAGGGTGACATTTCCTAAAGTTATGTAACATTCAACAGCATAAAACTCCGGCTTCCCACCATGATGGCTTTGTGCTGTGTTGGCATGTGCCTGACTGGGATTCCAGGCACAAGTGCTTAAACCAATGAACTAACCTGAAAGCTCCCCGTCAAGTGGTGAATTGTCTTTATTTACACTTTGTGTTATAGTTTGTGTCCAAATAAACCTTTCCTCTTTTAACTTTAGGAAACAAGCATTTTGTTTTAGCAATGAGAGAAAAGTAACTCCTTAAGCCACTATGGTCCACCTTCTAAAAAATATTTTATTCTTCATTAAAACTAAGAATAAAAGACTGGATGTGATGGTGCAAGCCTGTAATCCCAGCACTTGGGAGGCTGAAAACAAGAGGATTACTATGTGTCTGATCTACTTACTGAGAACCGGTAGGCCCTGTAATAAATACATAAAAAAAAACCAAAACACG
>PVJA010022286.1:0-34486 GCA_004027025.1 Myocastor coypus
GGAGGGGAGGGGAGGGGAGAAAAAGACAGTAAGCAATATGCTTCCAGTTAACACTGGCCTGTGTTTGTTTCTCTTGTCTCTCCTTTTTCAGCAGTGGGCAGGGAGACCTGGCAGCATGACTCAGTCACCTCTATATAACTTCCTTTAGCTAAATCACACCTTGCATGGAGCAACTTACTTCCCTTTTAGCTTCCTCTTGTAGCTGAGGCATCAAAGCTTGTTTCTCTCTCTGTCTTCCTGAAGTCTTTGCCTCTGCACCTGCTCTGTCTACAATTCTTGTGCTCTGTACCAAGGCAGACCAGCAGCATCCTAAGCCCAGAGCTGAAATTCCTCATCCCCAGCTGTCCTGTGCTCTAACAGTCATACTGTCCCTTGGGACTTTCTGACACCCCAATAAACAAACTATATCTTCCACACTCTCCTCTCTTGGCCTCTGAAAAGCAGCCTCCACGTTTAGACAGCTCCCTCTAAAACATACACCAATCCAAGCTGCTGCTTCCAACTCTAGACAGTCTGACAGAATCTCACTATGCTGAGAAGTCTGGCAAGAAGCTGGAATTCACAGTCTCTTGAAGCTGCCCCAATGGAGCAAGCAGATAATCTTCCAAGGTTGAATTAGAAATGCTTCCCTATATCTGGAAGAAGTGGGGGAGAGGGAAAAAGGACTGGAAGCTTAAAGCAACAACTCTTCATTGTCTACTTCAGTATGAGACAAAGGCTTAACCCAGCATTCCTGATACAATATATGTATGTCTTATGTGTGCCAGATATGTGTGGTGTGTGTATGTATGTATATATGTATATATGTATATATGTATGTATTACAATGCCACAGTGAAATTCATTACTATTAATAGGGTATGAACTTTTAAAGAAGTATAGAACTGGGAAGGTGCTAGACCTAAGTCTGAAGACGCTCTATTTACCCAATTGTAAATAGGAAAGGAAACAATTCCCCTCCTGAGTCAGTAACAACAAATCATAGGAATGGATATAAAATGTTTGATAAGCCAAGTGTGATGTGTAGCAGTAACCCATGCTATTTGGGAGAATGAGGCAGCAGATCACAAGCTCTTAGACTATGACCAAGGCCCCTGTTCATAGTGTAGGCCAGGAAAGTCTGGAAGATGGCAGTTTTCACAAAGTTACAAACCTGAAAAGGGACTTTAGATATCAACTAGTCCCTTCAACATTGGACAAAGGTCAGCATAGCTGAGTGGATGTCTAACTCTAAATGAAGGGATCACCTACTTTTGGTTCTTGGGGGAAAGGGGAATCAAGATCAATACTGTTAAGACCACTCTACTACTAAATAGCTATCTGTATTCAATCTTTCTTATGAAATTAGTCAACAACTAAGACTATTCACTACTCTATTCCTAGCATCTAGCCCATCACACAAAGCTACAGAGAAATACAGGCAGACAGTTGAATAGACAGATGAATCAAAATTTGTTTCTGTCCTACTTCTACCCATTCTTTCTGGAGATTCTGGTAGTTCAGGAAAAAATCCTAAATTTTGAGTGGGGGAAAAAAGTGATGACACCTTTGTACTCTGTAGTTATGAGCAAATTATTTACTAAACATTCCAAAGATCTCCTTTTTCAGCTCTAAAATGGAAAGAATGTCTACTGAATCTCAGGGTTCTTTTGATACTGAAATGAAATAATGCATAGTACTTCAGTAGGTCAATCAAGAAATTCCCTTTTTTCCAAGATTTTAGAGATAAGAAAACAAAACAACAATAATAATTTAGACCCTTGATCACCCAGTGGAAAAGCTTAATTACAAGGCATAAAAAGCAGAAGTACATTAGTATGATGACTTGTAAGAGGATGAAAGCAACCTCCAACGTTGCCAGTTTCACCGGCAATTATGGAACATTGGACTATGTATACATCAACTTCCTCTTAGTTCAAAGAAAAGAATATTTTTTTCTTTCCTCACCAATATCAATTAGAAAATGTATCATGTCCACACCCTGTGCTCTGTATTACTATTGTGAGGACAATATGCAATGTGTCAATTATTGCAAATGTACTACTAATGTGTTGTGAAACTATCATATTGCTATTTCTTATTAAGAGTAATTAAAAATTAAAATAAATAAATAATAATTTAGAAAATCTTATAACAAAAAATTAAGCCAGAGTCTGAAACATATATAATAAAAGGTTCACTATTCTATTAATCCCTAAGTATGGATCAGAAAGTGATAAAGAATGCAATAGATCAACAAGAAAAAGACTAATGGGTTATTCGTACAAAAACCAGTGGGGCAAATTAAAGCACAGACATATGTTTAACTTCACAAGTACCATGGAAAATGTATGCCCTCAAATCATAAGATACAATTTTTGCCTTCATCAGATTGGTAAGAAATAAAACTACAGCAGCATCAGTGGGCCTGAAAAGAGCAGTGGTTTTCCACCAAAGCAGTTCTGCCTCCTGGGGGAATTTGACAATGCTTGGGGATGTCCTGGGTTGACAGAGTTAGGGAGAAGAGGTGGGTGCTACTAGCTGGACCTGGATACTGTTCAGTGATCCACAATGCACATGAGACCCACCAAACAAAAATTATCTGGTTCTGAATATCAACTGTGATGTAGGTGAAATGGCACAGAAATATGTAAGTGCCATCATATGGCTCCCCCAGCCCACAGACATGACTGCATGTATGCTGCTTTGGCTAGTATGACTCCATTTCCCCTTCTGCCCTAAGAATACCCTCATTTGCCCATTAAGCTACAACTTTGGGAGGTGTATGCCCTGGAAGCATCACACTCTCCCAAACACAGCAATGAATGGATACAGATAAGGCCCAGGTCAGTCAGTCAGTGAGACTCAATGCCATGATGCTCCTGGCTGTGGGAGAAAAGAGAAGTCTTTCCCACTGAGGGCAGCTGAGCCAGGGGTGTCAGCCTAGTGTCGCTCACCAACATCTGCCTCTGCAGCCAGCTCTGAACACAGCCAATTTAAAGACAATTATGAAGATGAGAGGCTGAGTCCTAGTGACATTTAACCCCTAAAATTCATTCTATATCCTTGGTCCCTTCCATGAGGCAAACTGTCAGTGTGAGATGAGTTTATTTCCCCTGCCACCATGAAAGTGCCAGTGTGGATCAGGAGTTAGTGTCTTTTTTTTTTTTTTTTTTTTTTTTGAGACAGGGTCTCACTGTGCAGTTCAGGCTGGTCTTGAGCTCACTTTTGTAGCCCAGGCTGGTCTCGAACTCACAACGATCCTCCTGCCTCAGCCTCCCAAGTGCTGGGATTACAGGCGTGAGCCACCACGCCGGGCAGGAGTTAGTGTCTTGATACAAAGAGTGGCAGCTCACCTCCTATACTGATCCTATATGAGGAGCCTAGCCCAGAATACAGGTAGGGTCACACTGCAGGAGCAGGAAGGTAAGCAGACAGCTACAGCCTGAAGACTTTGTCATCAATGTGTTCTGGAGTCACAGAGTCTATATGATGACCACCAGCACTCATACCAAGGTGCAGCTCCCCCAGTAAACCAGCCCACCAGAGACAAGCACAAGGATGCCTACAAGGTCATTTCTTGTTTGAGGGGGAAGTCCTGTGGGTTGAAGATACTAAGTAGCCCCACACTCTGGATGCCAGTGGACCTCTTTCCCTTACCCTACTGTCCCCAACCTAAGGAGGGAAGGTCAGATAGGTTTAGGTAGGTATATGATTAACCTCCTAGAAAAGGGAACATCTGAGCTTATTGACACAGGGGGCCAAAAACTACTATCAAGCACTTGGAAAAAAACAGAGAGAGAGAGAGAGAGAGAGAGAGAGAGAGAGAGAGAGAGAGAGAGAGAGAGAAACTGGTACACATGAGCATGCCCAGGAACTCTAAGAATATAACCAGGCAAAACAGCCTCTCCATCTTACCTAATCTAGTCCTAAAACAACTTTTCTGACAACAAATCCTTGTGGTCAGTATGAACACTGCATCTAATTTTTGGCGACTTGAGATTTCTTTTCTTTTATATTTAGTACAGGGTTTACAGGCATACAGAGTCTCACGATATTGACTGAACTCATAGTGATCCTCCTGTTTTACAGCCTCCCAAGAGCTGAGATTACAGGCATATGCCAAGACGCCCAGTCTCAATCACCATCTCAGTGCACCCTGGGGGTGGGGCCAGCAGACAGGCCTAGGGATTGAAGCCCTGCAGTTTGCCTAAACAGATGCTTTAATCCACTGAGCTCTTTGACCAGCCTGAGATCTATTTTCTTTCTTGATCAGCTTAATTTAGAGCATGTGGCACATAATTTTACAGAAATTGATAACTGATATTTAAAATTATTGTTAAGTTAAAAATATCATTGACTAACTAACACTAATTTTGCATCTTTACTAGAACCACAATTGGTCATTAAAAACCTGCAGGTGAATATGATTAACAGTGACTAGGTAACCATGCAGGTATATGCTAGCTTAAATCGCCTCCCGCAGGGAGGGGCACCTGGAGCTATACTAATTGCATGTAGCTCAGGCCTTAGTAGAAAGAGTACCCCATACACTTCACCTCATTTCTTCCTCTTCCCAAAAACTAAGAGAAGAAAGTCTATAGGCAAATAGGGACACTGAAGGGTACCAAGAAGCCACACAGTTAGGGAAGGAAGGGCAGTGCCCCCCTCAATGCCTGCAGTGGGGAGTCATAGACCTCCTCTCTGTACCAAAGACTGAAGATGGACAAAAACAAAGAAGGAAGAAGGGTGGGAAGCCAAGGTGTAGGGAGGAGGGGAGTGCAGAGAAGATGGAGTGCAAGAGAGGGGAAAGGAGAAGATAGGAGTAAATAACTGGTGAGAGAAAAGAAACAGAAAAAGAAGACAACAAAGGAAAAGTAGGTGGAGACTAAAACAGAAGGAAAAGGAAGAAAATGGGAAGAGACAGGTAAGGAGAGCAAGGCAGAAAAGAGAGGGAGGGAGGAAGAGAAGAAGTGAGGAGCCCCTGGCTCTGACCGCCTGGCTCATCTCTGGCTTTTTCCTATGTCTTCATAGTCAAACACCTGGAAGCAGGAGGGCCCTGTTGAAGAAACTTGAGGCATCAGCGTACCCTCAAACTGACCCCATGCAGCAGTATGCCACAGTACACCAGAGCCTGGGCTGAATTAAACATGGGAAGATGAAAAAGTATACACATGGTAAAACAGGGGTGCAGTGTGACATAAAATGGGAAATGCCTATGACTGTAAGACATGAAACAGGGCCACTGAGAAAAGCTCTGCTCAAGGTGGCCATGGCCTGTCAGCTCCAAGAAGGCTTGGCAGATGCTTGCCTTTGTGCCCAATGAATTTGAGGGGAATATTAAGAAAAGTGGGAAGGCCCAGGATTTCAAAGCAAGAAAAACCTTGATGGGCTTCCTGGCAGAAGCTTTCTCTATTTTGACTGACTGACCACACCATGGTGTCCTAGAGAGGGGCAGCTTCAGTCTTATAGACCAGAGGACAAATCAATCAGAGCACTGCCTTTCAACATCTCTTTCCAGCACTGCAGCAACTGAGCAGGGTCCATCCTGAGCCATTTGTCCAGCAAGCAACAGGTGTGAGGACCAGGAGGCAGGCCCAGCCTCATTCCTAGAGTAAGACGCATGCCCACCACCTGTGCTACTAGTTAGCCTTGTTGAAGTATTTCTGTCTGCAATTACAAGGCATGGCCTCCATGCCACCAAGAGTGACTTGGGTGTATCCTTGATTGTTTTTCAATCCCTTCTGAAAAAAATTCCCATGCTTATAGCTACGATGTACAGCACACCTTTTCCATTAGCAATTAACTGGTTTATACACAGATGTGGCCATCTGTCTTTCCTCTGGCCCAAAATCTATTTGTTGATGCAGAAGATTCCATCTGCCCCAACTGCCTGTAGTCACCTAGCCTGGATTCAGCACCCCGTATGAGAAGAAGTCAAGCACTTTGTTCTTCCTGACCTGATGTCAGGCAGGTGGGAGGTCTCACGGTACAAATGCTGGGCCACTAACTGCACAGTACCCTGAGGTACAAACACCAATCTTCATACCTGGAGGCCCCAGTGGTTAGATTCATTACTCTAGGAAGTTTTTCAAATGTTCATATTACATTTAGGCAAGATTGGAGAGGAGAAACAGCTATTTTTCCCTTGTACTCACAAGGCCTCATTCAAACCTATTATATGGGGTGTCCAGTGTGATTTGATCACAGCTCCAGAATGGCCCTGCTGAGAAGGTGGGAAAGGCCATCTTGCCTTTCCAGGGGTCCCATCTGCCCTCTGATCTTCAGGACAGTGCAGTGTCTGCGTGGTGCCACTATGTGTAGAAGGGATCCCCAACCAGCACACACTAGCACGATCACTGACAGCTTAGGACTTCCACAGCATAAAGGTTAGCTGGCATGTCAGCCCCACCTGGGACTGTCACTTCCTTCACTTCTACTTCAGGCTTTCCAAAAACAACAGCCAGGCAGGGAAATGTTTTTAAAGAGACTTTATGCTGGAGAACAGAAAAGGGCCAGTCAGGTATGACAGAGGAACCTAGAAAGATTTTGCCTCTCTGTTGGTGCAGGCAACTATAGGACGTGACTACCACCTTAGGAAGGCCCCATTTGTGACTCACACACTTTGATAAAAAAGAAAATGACTACAAACATACTTCCTACTTTTTTATGAAGTATTTAGAATACCAGACACTGGCATTTAAGAGCAGTAAGCAGATGTGGGTTCTCTGAAAGCCAAGATTGAAGGAAGAATCTTGGGCAGTAACACCTGCCACCGGGCTCTCTGGCACTTGTGCTGGTCCACATGTTATGCACAATGTGCAGGAGAACAGAAGGGACAAGGCTGTCCCAAGGCTCATAGAGACACTTTGAGCATCTTCCTCAATGCCTCCAAGGGAGGCAGTGTCTCTTCCTCCTCTGGTTTCTTAGCTTCTTTATGAAGGAATGGAAGAGCCAGAGTAGAAAATTCACAGAAGAGAGGAGGGCAGGGCTTCTCCAGAACAGGGAATGGGAGTGTGCTCCACTCCAGCTGTGGCAAAGAGTGATGATGCTGGACCCTGGGCACCCCCAAAGACATTTCATCCTGCTGGAAGAGACCACAGCCAGAGAGTGTGGTCTGGATAAGATGCAGGATAGGGTGGCTCCAACCAGAACTCCATGCATTCACACAATACACGTCTAGGGACACATGATGACAGTGGTTTTGACTGCCACCCTATAATCAATTCTTCTTCAAGTCCTCTTTCTGCCTCCTCTCAGATGCTCACCACTCTCCACAGTGTCTCTCCCACTCTGCTTCCTTCCCCTTGATGCCCTTCCTGCTGCCCTTCTGTCACTTTCTACACTACTTATTCAGCCCTCCTCACATTCAGGCTTCTCAGAGATCACTGTCCTTGGGTCACCAATGACTATGCCCTGCTGCCCATTCTGCGCCTGTCCTCCTCATGATCCACTGCCTCCTACCTACCCTGGCACTATCATTTTTGAGGATCATAGTTATCCTCATTGTATTATTCTGCCTGCAATTAGGAGACATGGCCAGCATGCCAGCAAAAATGACTTGGCTGCATCCTTGATTTTTTTTTTTGATCCCTCCTGAAAAAGTTCCCATGCCTGCAACTGTGATGTACAGCACACCTTTTCCATTAGCATTTAAGTGGTTTATTCACAGATGTGACTTGTCCAAGTTCCACCCTTCCTTCTCAACCCAACCAAGGAGCAACTGTTCAGCAAGTGGCAACTGTGACCACAGAACAGAGAACAAATGGAACAGCAGCTGCACATCTCCATAAAGAGCCAATGTATTAGGTTCATACAGGTTTCAGTCACTTTTCACTTTCTGCTGGGAAAAAATAGCTGACACCCAAATTTAAGGAAGGAAAGGTTTATTTAGCTCTCAATTTGTGGAGGTTTCAGTCTACAATACGTGGGCTTGGAGGCAGAGTGGCACATTGCAGAGAGTTCATGGCAGCAGAAAACAGCAAAGAAGCCAGGCGTGGTGGCTCACGCCTGTAATCCCAGCACTCGGGAGGCTGAAGCAGGAGGATTGGTGTGAGTTCGAGACCAGCCTGGGCTACAAAAGTGAGCTCAAGGCCAGCCTGAACTGCATAGAGAGACCCTGTGCATAGAGAGACCCTGTCTCAAAAAGACAAAAAAAAAAAAAAAAAAAAAAAAAAAGAAAACAGCAAAGACCAAACAGAAGGACAGCAATTGTGCTTTTAGCCAGCCCCTCTCCTCTCCTTATATTGTGAAGAAGCTATGTGCTTCTAGCCAGCCTCTCTCCCCTCCTTATATTGTAAACAAGCTACCCTGGGGCTGGAGATGTAGAACTTATGCAATGTCCATGCCCTCCTCTTGTACAAGATGAGGATATTTACAAACTAAAAACTCTGGTCACTTAGTTAAATTTCTAAACTTTTCAAGTTGACACAATATATCAACCAGTACAACACCCTGACTTTCCTAGTCACCAGCCTGATGCCTATGCCTCATAGCTTTCTAGATGACCTTGATTCACAGTTGGGCATGGAAGGAGGTAGGAAAGGGACAAGCAGCTCTGAGATATCATAGAAAGAAAAAGAAGCAAGTTCATCTTCAGCTCCACATGCCATTGTTGGTGTTGTCTTATGAAAATCACGGCTTTTGCCGAGCGTGGTGGCTCACGCCTGTAATCCCAGCACTCAGGAGGCTGAGGCAGGAGGATTGGTGCGAGTTCGAGACCAGCCTGGGCTACAAAAGTGAGCGCAAGGCTAGCTTGAACTGCATAGCAAGACCCTGTCTCAAAAAGACAAAAAAAAAAAAGAAAAAGAAAAAGAAAATCACAGCTTTGGGTTTCCTCGCATACAAGTACATTAAAAAGGAGAAAAACCTGGATATTAGTCACCACTTCTACCTGTATACCATCTATAAATCCTAAGTCTTTCTGATATTCAACTTTTCAAATATAAAATTACAGCACAGAACAAGCGTTTCAAAACCCAGGCACACACCTATGCACATGCCTGTATGTGTGCACAGAGGCAAGCTCGAAGTTTTCCTCGAATTGTACACCCCATGACTTTATACCTTTAAGGCTGAAAAAACTCCATGTTTAGTGGATTGCTCACATTCCTGGGGACCTATCAATTATAAACTCTGGACTTGTAGCTCTCTCTACTGTGAGAATATTACTTTGTCTTCAACACCAGCTGCCCATGGAAACTTTGACAATGACTGATGGGTCAATAAAACAGTGGGCAGTATCCCATAGCAACTTATGAAAACAGGCTCATTTCAGTGAATGAAATACTCAAGGCATAGCCTGTAGATGAGCTCCATGGAAGGGCAAAGAGTGCAGCAAGGCAGGCACCAGAGGGCAGCCCAAAGGAAGCCACCAGCCCATGGAGTCATGATGTTTTGTTTATGACATGGACACAAGGACTAACTCCTTGCTCAGGAGTCACAAAAGGGAGGAAAGAACAATGGCAATCATTGTTCCCCTCGCAGAGGCTGCTAGCTGCCCACAGTGCCACCTGTCAGGCCTGTGAGGCCTCCCTGGCACCTCTTATAGATGCTGCCCTTGCCCTCCAGATGCCTAAATAAGGTGGGTGTGAGCTATCTCCTCTCCAGAACCTAGATCCTTGAGAATAATGGCATCTTGTTTTCTGAGACCTGGTCACAACTGATGTGGGATACTTAATCAAGCAGATGCTAAATTGAAGTTTTGAATACACAAGCATAACGAAAGACATTTGATGAAATGGAAAGATTCTTTTTATACCTGCTTATAAGCCTTTTACTTACCATAAAACAAGTAGTTAGAACCTTGCTAAAGGTAATATTCACAAGAAGCCAAGTATCACATACTATGCTCTGTGCTTTATACCTCATCGCATATCACAGCCACTCTGCCAGGTGGGGAGTGTTCTGCTGCTCTACTGTCTCCCTCTCAGCAGAGCGATACTTACTTCCTAAGTAAGGCCTGCAATATAGCAGACCCTTACTTAGCCACTTGCAAACGAGAAAAGGAAGCAGAAGTATACTGCAAAAGAATATAAAAGATTCTTCCTGTGGGGAAACACAAAAGCAGTAAAAGAATAAGCATCACTTGTTATACACCAAAGAGGCTGTGGTGGCGTCGCTTTTATTGTTGGCCCCATCAGATTCTCCCTGGCTCTGTAGGATAAAAGTTCTCAAGGAGGATAGTGAGAATAAAGGCAAATGCTCCCATAGTTTCACCTAGCATGCAGCATGTGAGCCAGTACTGGCTGGAAAAATCCAGAGAACAAATGGTTGCCCCAGTGTACAGGTGTGGCATGAAGGCTACAGGGGCTTGCATCTGCTTAGAGCTCATCCCTTTCCCCATATCTGGAACTTTACTTGCTGAGGCAGAGGCTTCCTACAGCCCCCAGGACTGCAACTGCAGCTCCCATTGCTTCACCATTTCATCTTTCTCTGATTAAGGAACTCCTGCCTCTCCGTATAGCTACACACCAGGCAAATTACAAAGACAAGCAGCGGGTGGAAAAGGCATAGGGCTCAAGGGTGAGCTGTCTTAGAAAAGAGAATGAAAGGAAGAGACAAGAAATCCAAAGCCTTAAGTCCAAAAACATAACCATCCTCCGAACCACCTGAAACTCCGTGCACCCTATTGAGCTGCCATGATCCATTATTAATAGGGGGAAAAATTATGGATTTTCCCTGTATCATATACATACATAGGCTCAGCTGGACTAAACTTTAAAAATCAGTTGCTCAAGCTACATAATTTTGCAGGGCAGAGGCAGTAAAGAACTTATTCTGAGAGGAAAAAAGCTTTGTAGAAACAAAGAAAGCTTTATAAAAGAGACCTAATTAGTTTATGCAAATGAAATACTATCCAGAGCCAGTCATCTGATGGTCAAATTTAAAGGTGGAAATTAATCCAGCTGTAATTATATCAAAGGTATTTTTTAAAGGGATAGACCTAATTGCTCAATAAATAAGTGTATTGATGTATTATTTCATATCAAGTTAGTGGATGTAACATTTGCTAAAGAAAGTGTGTGGATTGTTTTTAAAGTCTGAGATACTGCTATAAAACTTCAGCAAGATATTAACACAGAAATTAACTTTGTTTAGAAGTGGGGTATTTGGAGAAAACATCAACTATTTCCAGAGGTATAAGCTAGAAATTTATTGATAAATAGACATTTTAATTATGTTTGTCTGGAAGTGATAGAAAATCTTTTTCTCTGTATTATAAAAGAAATAGAAAACCTGAGCAATACAAAGTAAAGAACTTAATTTTGTTTCATTTCTCATTGTATTTGCTGCTGTTTCTTGATTTTATCTCTGGCCAGTGCCTGGTGGAAACCAAATAGAAGCTCAAAGGCCTAGGAAATACTTTAAACTTACATTGGAAAGATTCTGGATACCAATGCTATTTTTGTACTGAAAACTGATCAAATACTGCCATTTCTTCCTTTCAGCATGAGAGGGACACACCTTATCCCTTTTGAGGAGTACAAGCATCTCTAAACAGTATTTATTCAATCTGGTCAGTAAATAGCATTTCTTACTAAAGAACTTTTTTTTTTTTTTTTTTTTTGCTGAATGCAATTGTAGACCTAGCCTACACAGCTATAAAGCACCTGAAATGTGGCTAGTGTGACCAATGAACTGAATCTTCATCTTATTCAATTTTGATTAGTTTAAATTTAGCCATCTGCATTTGGCTAGTGGCTATGGTGCTGGACATCAAAGCTCTCCTGAGAAAGCTCCCAAGTCTGGGTTCTTCACACAAACTTCTGTGCCTTTTGGAGTTATGCCCTTAGCTTTTCTCCAAGAAGATTTTAAAAATTGGAAAACAATTTGACAAGATGTAAATAAGGTCTGCCTACTATAGACATCCTTTATTATTGCTAAAATTCTATGTAGAGATTTCTTTTAGAGCTCTTTTTGAGGAATTAACATCTTTTCTTGTCATTAATAATGGAATTATCCAAAAATAATACCATTGTTATTTTCACATTGGCTCTTAGGAAATTCATAAGTCAATAAAAACCACATTTTTATTGCATGACAAATATGGTTTCTAAATTATATTTTCAAACTTTTAGTTTACATTTTATAACTGAATTCTTTTATCATTCTTTTCCATGTATTTCTTTAGAAATTATGTCAAATCTTGTGGAACTGGACAGCAGGTAATTTTAAAAATCCTTTAAAAAATGTCCAATAGTACCAGTATTTAAATGAGTCATCTTCTATCCAATATCAGTTATATAAGAAAACACTGCACCAAAGCCATTCTAAAATGCTTCTACACACAGAACAGATTTTGGTCTGAAGGAACCAAAAAAGAAACACCATTAGCTAAAAGAGAAGAACAATCATGCAAGCGGCTGTGACTTTATACACTCCAGCTCGGGGAAAGACTCAGAAGGGTTGTGGTATAAGAAGGAGGTCTGGCAGGTGACTTGGCTGCTGAAGTCTAGGCTGCATTCTGGGTGCATTGGCTGGGGACAGCCTGGGAAAGCTCTGAAAACAATGAAAGGTAAGACAGTGGCTTTAATGCCACTATGGCCACCATGGAAACTGTCTCTTGGGCAACAGCATGTTTTCTGTGTCCATCTCACTTCAGAGGTGACTTTCAGAAACTAAAAACTGCCAGACTACTGTATGAGGTGAAGGAGGAGGTCAATGCTGAAAAGTCAAGAAATTCTCTCCAGTTAACACATTTTATTTTTGCTCTAAAATAAAGTTGCCTGCTTCCATTTTTTCATCTTCCAGGCAGCCTCCCAGCTTTCTGATGACCACATAGAATTTACCTTTTTTTTTTTTTTTTTTTTTTTTTTTCCAGGACTGGGGAATGAACTCAGGACCCTGTGCTTGCCAGGCAAGTGCTTATTCCACTGAGCTATCTCCCAGGCCCAATACCTGTAGTCTTAAATTGTCAAGTATATCCTCTGCCTTTTGTTTTGAAAGACTTGCCTGACTGTCATCTGGGACATTCCCTCTTATAACTTAGACATATGGTCAGGTGAAGCCAACACCAACCTCAGTACGTGAGAAGTCTATCACTCAACCTCAAGGTTCAGGCATGGGCTCACAAGCCAAGACAAACTCATGAGGCATGGCTCAAGATGTTTCTGAAGCTGAGAGGCTAGCACTTGTGGGAACCATCCATGAACCTCCAAATAGTCCACCAAGGATGCTGAAAAGCAGGAAGAGGAAATGGCAGCAGAAAGAAGAGATGGTAGCATGTTCTTGACCACAAGGTCAGCATTCATGAGGTCCAACGTACCCCAGATTCCCAGTTGCAACAGATTTCCATTTCTTCTCAAACAATCTGTGCTGTGACCACACCAAGAGAGATGGCTGGCACAAGGCAATTCTACCCATTTGCCTGTTCCTCCTGTCAGACCGAAGGACATACACACCTTCCTAGAGAAAGATAAGCATTTAAAATGCTCACGTTAGGAAGGCTGGAGCCTCCTAGAAAGGTATAGTGCCCCACCAAAAAGGGCAGAGCATGTGATGTAACAAATGAGTACCCCATATCCAGCTGCAATGTGTACCTGAAAACCAGGTGCTTACCTGATAAACATGGAATGCATTTGCTGCTTTGCCACGGAGAAACACTGATGGAATCCAGACGTTGATCAGAGCCCGGTTTGATCTATAAGAGGAACAAAGTCAAATCAGTCATTTTCACTTATAAATAACACAAAATCAAATAAAATAAAGGGTAGGAAAGAATTTCCTCCTCTAAGAAGCATTCTGTGTGAGCTATCTATACACCCTGCATCACAATTAATAGTAAGCTAAAGGACAAGTTTAAGTCTCAGCATTCAGCCTCTAAGATAATGTTTAAGGAATTTAGTTTAAAATATGCATCATTTAAATATACAGTGAAATGAGAGAGAACTATGTTTCAGGGATTTTTTTTTTCTGAGCACCCAGTCTTTCACTCACATTTTCCTCTGCATAAAATCACACTGAGTGAGGCAAGCACAATCACTGCGGCACAGACTGAAGGAGCTACCTTTCAGTTTTTACTTGGTGAGTGACCTGGACCTATAATGTATGTCAAGCTCAGCCTCCACCTCTGAGGATGGAACAATGATAGGAGTTATGGAAGGCCATGCACAGTAATGCCCAGTTTCTGGAGCACCCACAAAGCATCCACACTGCCTCTTCACTGCACAAAGTTCACACCCAGACCCCATTTTCAAGGCAACTCCACAACAGAGCACAAGAGACAAATGGCCAGGACTATGAGAGTGATAGCTGTTTGAGGCATAGGGAGGGAAGAACCATGGAAAATAAGAAGTTGGAAAACCAGGACAATAGCTTCAAATACCTCTCTTTATACCTATCCAAAAATAATATGTAAGTGGTGCTCATAAACTAAAATTTAAATTATAATATAAGGACTACCAATGAAGCTCTGGGATAGATCACTTGTCTAGCTTATATGAAGCCCTGGATGTGATTTTCAGAACCAAAAAAAATTACAAACAAAATGTAAAATCATTTATGGAATACCTGAAATCATGAGTCAATATTTTCACCTATATTAATTCATTTAATTCCTCACATGGGCTATTTCACATATATGTAATGGTCACTTGGATTGTGTGACAGTTTTGCCTTATGGGATGATTCAAAATTTAACTTTTAACTCACTACACATACACATACACATACACACACACAACACCACATCCCACAAACACCATTACTACCATGGATGACCATAATGATACTGTCATCACCATTAACAGCCACATTTACATCTTCTAGATTTGGCCATGCATAGCTAAAACTGTTACCATGACCACTGCTGAACCTTTGAGGGGTGTCATAACAGCTATCTAAGCAGGCTGCACACCCTAGGAAACCTGGGCCTCTGTCAAGCTGTCCTGGCATTGGTACATCACTGGTGATGGAAATGATGGAAGATTCTATGAATTACTATACTCATAACTTAGACAGTAAAAAAGCATTTTATTTTCATAAGGAAAATAACCCTTCAGGTCAAAGGTTCCTCCTGAAACTTTCTCCTAAATCCTAGGCGAGGTGGTAACTACCTTTAGGGGGCAAAGTAAGCCCCATTGATCATGTGTCCAGGGCAGAAAGCACATACTACAATTGTGAGCCATCAAACTTATTGTATCTATAAGTAATGCCATTTTACTGTAAAGGTCCCCAGTATAGTACTAGCATCTACAGCAGTGATAGTCAACCTTTAATCACCTTCACAAATAATAAGCAGCCCACTATGGCACATGTGGCACAGTTTTGCCACCACTGGTCTACAGTATTCACCTTTTGCTTCTCAGTCACTAGGGGTAGGGGATAGAGAAATGCAACACTCCAGTTTTTAGTCCTTTCTGAGATTGGTAAGGTCCAGATGAATACTCAGGGACACAATGAGATGTGAGACTTCTTTCAGGGCATTTACTATACACTGTATTAGAAGCAACTGCCCTTGTGACCATCTATATGTCCCCTATATGTTCATTTCTCTGTGCATTCTTTCCTTTGTTAAATAGGAATCTATTCAGAGCATATGATGTGCCATCCATAGTTTTAGGTACCAGAGACAGAGAAGAAAGAAAAGGCAGACACAACTCCTTCCTTTAGGAACATGCAGTATAACATAGGAGAGAGACAAATCTCCATGTAAGCCACTATGGTCAAAGAAGATACTTAGTGTGACTTCTTTAAAAATATACTGAGACATGTTGTGGCCTGGAGAATGACATGGGCACATTGAAGGAATGTTGCCATAATCTGGTTCTACAATGTTCCCCCCAAAGTCTACATGCTAAAGGCTCATTACCCAGCATGGCATTATTGGGATGCAGTAAGAACTTCTAAGAGGCGGGCCTAGTAGGAAGTTTTAGCTCACTGAGGGCATATGCGCAAAGGAGAGTGCAATCCTTGGAGAGTCTCTTCCAAGCTGTCTCTTCTTCCCAGATGCAATGAGGTGGGCTGCTTTCTCACTACCACAGGCTCCTCATCATGATTTGGTGCCTCACACAGGCGTAAATAGGATAAATCCGTCCAACTATGGACTAAAACTCAACTATGAGCCAAAATAAACATTTTCTCCTTCACTCAACCTTACTATGTTATCCAGGCAGGCTTCAAACTTGTAATCCTCCTGTCTCCGTCTCCCAAATGTTGAGATTGCAGGCTTATGCCACCAAGCAGACTGTTATTTTGTTGTTCTGCCAGAAAGTTGAATAATACAGGTATGTACTCTGCAGTAATCTCTAGAGTGCTACATAAACATCCAGTAACTGGTTTACAGTGTTGTTCAAGTCTTATTTTTTACTGATTTTCTATCTATTATTAAAAGTTGAAGACTAAAGTTTACAATTACTATTGAACTATTTCCACCTTTATTTCTGACAATTACCACATTGTATGTTTTCAGGCCATGGTAAATGCATATATATGTAAAAAGTTGTTACGCAGAAATTATCTAATCATCATTTTAAGTGTCACCTAGGAGGCCATGCAAGATAGCTCAGTGGTCTAAAGTGCCTGCTTAGCTAAGATTAGGCAACCACAGGGACTGAGGTTTGATCTCCAGCACCACATGCTGTGCTAGCTCCACCCCCAAGGCAGGCTGAGCTGGCCATAACATACATACATACATACATACAGTTTAAAAATAAGTAAATAAATAAATAAACAAAATAAAATTCTTTAAAAGAAACTTGCAAGTTAATTGTCACCTAGGGATCCAGATCTAAGGAAAGTAAATGCCAAGCAGGCTTCCCTGGTAGCAGTGCTGGGGCCAGACTCTGAAGAGAGCTATCTGAGGCTGGCAAGAGTGCTTTGGTCATGGAATCCACCATCTAGGAAGAGTATAGCATCTATAGTAGGATGACCCAAGGGTGAATCCCAGCTGAAATTTATCCTCTGTGAGGCAATATCTACCTTGAAGGCTGTGGTAGCAACTAAAAGAGTTAGAACAGGGCCTGGCATGGAGAAAATGCTGGGTGTGGGGGTTAGGTGAGCAAGAACAATGCAGGGTGGCAGGTGTGCAAAATGGCAAGAGGACCTTCACCATGAAATCCATGGTAGACCCTGGTCTCTGTCTTGAGAGAGAGAGCAACGATGCCAACATGTGCCTCTAGCTCTATCACAGATGAGCAAACCAGTGAGAAGTTCCAGACCTCTGTAAAGAAAGGAGGTGGCCTGTACCAGGTACCTGGGAAATTTATGTCAATAATAAGGCTCTCCTGCTTCACAAGCAATTTGTCTCTGGGATTCCCCTCACGGTTCCCACCTTACCTCCCAACATCTTCTGCCAGTGTTCTTAAGAGGTTGCCATCCTAACAGCCTCTAGATGCTACGGTCATCATGCCCACAGAAGAGCATGAGATTTTCATCCTTCACATCTTAGCTATCTCCTTAACCTCCCATCTGAGAGTCATCCCACCTCCACAGCAGGCCCAACACTGAGAGGCCTCTTGATGCCTTTTGTGTTTTTCATAATTTCACTCACATTGCCACAATAGCCCTGCAAGGTTGGCATTAGGACCACCTTACCCTTATGAATAAGGAAACCAGGTTCCAAAGAAGCTAAGTGTTATGCCCAGACTCATACTAGTTCAAGTCCAGTGACTGAGTTTCCAAAGCACATCAACTTGGCTCTGAGAAAAAAATCTTTCCAACGCAGTATCATGTTTTAACTCTCTAAAAGCAACTGTTCTTAGATAACCTCTTTTCATTAAGAAGCTGGATATTTTTGGGTTTTCTTTCTTTCTTTTTTTTGATTGGTAGGTTGGTTGATTTGTTTGGGGGGGGGGTTGATCAAGGTCTCACTAGGTTGCCCAAGCTGGCCTCAAACTCCCTTAAACAACCGACGGAGTCTGACCTTTCTTTGCCCATCTCGAATGAGTAAGGAAGGAGGTTTTCTGCCTGGTCCTTCATCAGAGACTCATCCCTCTATACCAGCCAAGAGCACTAGTTCTCCAAAAGTCAAAGCAACCTATACAGAAATTGTCTAAAGACTAACAACCTGCTTAGGGGTTATCAGCAGGGGCACCAGGAATAAGCAAAGCTAATCAAACTCACACCAACTAATGGTGTTTCCACTAACCCTGAGGTGGTGACTTCAAATCCCTACACAAACTATAGATAGCGGACTGGGTAAAATTGGCTAGAGTGACGCTACAAGGGACAGTGAAGATTGTGGCAATCTGTAGAGCACGCGTCCTTTTAAAGGGGCAGCTGCCCCTCAACTGACTGTGGCCTTATAAGAATATTTTAAATTTAAAATTTTATGCAATACCTTCCAAATTTTAAATGTCAGTCAAATCCAAAAGGCTTTTAAATATCCAAGGGAAATATAAAACAGGTCAGTAAGCACAGCACCCAGGAGAATAACTCCCCACTTCTATTATAGCAAAATCAACCTTGTACAGACTTCATGGTAATTTCTGTGCCTTCCTGGGATCTCTGGGACACTGGTCAAAATCATAGTCCTACTTCCAAAAGACCCCTCAAACCATACGCCATGGACTTACATTTCAAAATCCGACAAACTCTGGTCTTCAGATGTTTGACTCAAATCTCCAGGCACCTACCATCAAGAAAGGGGGAGGAAGAAAGAAAGTACATGATGGTTACCATGGTTTGCATAATCATGAATGATTTCTACTTTTCAAGGACCCCTTAACATTGCCCTTTCAGAATGAGGTGAAAAAACAATTACTGGAAAACAATAAGAGACTTCATGAAGGAACAGTTAGCCACCATGCTGCAGAAATAAAAATATGCCATGATGAGTGATCTCAGTAATCTTTACAGAAAAGGACTGTTAATCCTATTGAGATAATCACAGGCATGTAAAAGCATGTAATTTTGTTTTTTTGTTTTTTGTTTTTTTTTTGTGGGACCAGGGTTCAAACTCACCACCTTGCACTTGCCCAGCAGGCACTTGTGCCTCGGAGCTATCTCCCCAGCCCCAAGCATGTAATTTTGAATCTGTGAAGGCCTAATTAGAAGCTGAGATGCAAGATATCAGATGTTCAATGGAAAAATACCCATTTTCACCATGATGAGTTTCATACACAGAAAGGCACACTACACAAATACCAAAGGCACCATCCATATGCCCAAATGGCCACTCACTCCTATAACATATGAACAAGTTAGGCCAAATGTGGCTTCTCCTGACTCAGAATAGACACAAAAGAACATGGCTAGGGGATAGAAACTGACCTACATGATATGATGGTTACCCACAACTGCTGCTTGGAGGTCCCAACCCATTCTTTGGAAGTCAGTATGAAGGCCTGGCACCCAATAGAAGGCATAGCCTCAAGCAAACAGCTACCTTCCCAGCCTTGGCTCCTTCCCACCCCCATAAGACAATTAATTCTCAGGGTGACTCAAGCATTTGCAATTATTATATAAAGATTACTAAATGTTCAGTTCTGGTAGATGTCCAAAATTGATGATATTATTCTAATATCTAGGGAGAGAATATCCTTATCTGATGTGATTGGGACTAAATTGGTTAGCATTTTAAGAATATAGGTCAAAACTAAGAAGAATAAAGTAAAACAAAGAAAGGAATACAGCAGTGATGAGGGAAAAAGAGAGAATGTGAATTTCACATTTTGTAACAATCAGGACTTTGAGATTATTTACAGTCTTCATCAGTGTTATACCTCCCAGTTTAAAGGCGAGCAAACTAGAGTTCAGGAGGGTAATATATAACTTGTCCAAGACCATACACACAGGAAGAGAATATGAAGCAGGTTTATCCACCTTCAAAGTCTTCCCTGTTATAAACCTCTCAACAAAAAGAGAAAAGGCCATCAAAAAGATGAAAAAGAGGGTACATTTGGAAAAAACTTTGTAAACACTCAAAAAAATGAGTCTTGGCTTTGAGAGTAGGAAAACAGAACGATAATGGAACCTGCCCCTGGGTCCATGCAGCTCAGTCTCACTTCTTCCTCACTGTGTGGCACTGAGCAAATCTCTTCTCTCTAAGATGTGCATACCAGTATCCTCAACTATAAAATGAGTGTAACAGTGACATAAGATCTTCATGAAGATATAATGAGTTACTGTCTGTAGAAGACATAGAACAATGCCTGGAAATGTGGAGAACCTCAGTAACTATGTACTCTGATAATAATTTGACAATTACTAAGAAGTGAGAGAAATGTATTCAGTTATACTTGACACCAGACACAGAACCTGCCTGGCTAGCATGCAGGACACCTTTTAAGCTGTGCACAGCAACCAAAGGGAGAGTTAACCCAGACTGAGACGTTTACAGATGTTTGCAGCTAAGTAATTCAATGGGGTTCTAGGAAGCAGACTCTTCCTATGAGGATGCTACTGAGAGATTCCTTCAAAACCAAGCAGTTAGAAGCCCACCTTCCTTTTAGTCAGAACTCCAGTTTCCTAGGACCTCGCACATTAATGCTGGTTCTAGGACTTGCTGGATTTCGTGTCATTCTGCTGCTACTGATCGTCACTTTCCTATGGGCAGCTAGAAAGAGATGGTATGTTAGGAGGAAGCCATGAGAATGCATGTGCCAATATCCCTAAAAACATGCATATCTTTTGATCTGTTATTGTTATAGGCAGCTGAGTTAGATATGATATATTATGGGTAGACAGAGCTAGGCCCTCAGAAGGAGCCAACATGCAAAATAACACAGTGAGAGACCTATGCTCCCCAGACATCAAGACAAAAGATCAAATACATGCATACCTTCCTAAAGATAAACATCATCAAAATAGGCCTCTATTCCCTTAAAAAAGGCCAAGCCTCACTAACCCAACCTCCTACAGGATAAGCCCCTGTTCTATATTCATGCCTGCTTGCTAAGTGACTCACTTCCCCACATGGTCCTAGATTTAATCAATTTTACCTGAGAAATTGTTCTTTTCTTAATATTTAAAATTTTATTTTAAAGAGTAAAAATATCTGAGAGAAATTGTTCTTGTAGTCCTATTGGCTGGCCATAGTTTTGTCCCACCTCATACCCACCTAGGGAGTTCCCATATTTTCCACTTCAGACCCACCTCATCACATGGTTTTACTTGATAAAAAATCCTTTAAAAGACAGACTCCTTAGCAACCCACTTTGGTCTCCTTTTGTTCCTCTCACAGACAGAAGCTTTCTTTCCCTCAAAAAATATATTCTATTCTTAACCTCTGTTACTCCTAAAATTCATTCTTCAGGGGGCTGGCGAGATGGCTTGGTGGTCTAAAGCGCCTGCTTAGGGAAGCTTAGACAACCACAGGGACCACAGTTTGATCCCTGGCACCATATGCTGCGCCAGCCCCACTCCCAGGGCAGGCTGAGTCAGTGGTCATCATCATCACCATCACCATCACCATCACCATCACCATCATCATCATCAGCAGCAGCAGCAGCAGCAACAGCAGCATTGCAATAATAATAAATTCATTCTTTGGTTTTAGAGAACATGAAGTGATCCCAGGTATCTTTCAGGTTGGGAGTTTCATTTTCTTATATCACTATCAAAATTGATTTAGAAAAAAAAACTCAAAAGTATCAACTAAAATTTATGTCAAAGATCCTCTCTATTTCTATGAAAACAAAAAATGATTACATGCTACCGCTCTTTCTATAGAAGAATGGGTCAAGAAATTATAGCATATCCATGAGAGGGTAAGGTAATAAAATTTTAATGTATTTTATGTATATGTGTGAGTATGCATGCATTTCTGAGACTAGAAGACTAGAAGTTAAATTCTAAAAAAAAAAAAAAAAAAACACCAGATAAATAGTAATAGTGACTATCACTGATAACAGATTAGAAGTGAGGTTAGAAGAAAGGAGATTCATTTTTCACTTACTATCTTTTTGTAAGATAAGAAAGTAATATCTTCTACATTACTTCTAAAAATTGTAAACATGCTCTTAAAGAACAAGGTAACTTTCTTTGTTCTTTTATGAAAAGATCATCAAGATAGAACATAAGTGAAGCAAGGACAGGATGCACACACAAATCTAATATACTATCTTGGATGCAGACATGCAGAAGCAAGGCTATCCCACTGTCTTTGTCAGTTTTTACATCAAAAAGCTATGAAGTGAAGTTCAAGGCACCAGTGAAAGGGTGGCCAGTGTGCACCCGGGTGGCTGGTGCACTGCCAGAAATGAGGCCACCTGGGACTTTTTTTTTTAACGACAGTTGAGCTTTGAAATAATGGACTGCCAATTAAAAATTTAAATAAATAGTATTTGGACCACCAAAACAGTGTTTCTGATAAATGTTTAATGGCATAGATAAAAGCTCTGCTCTCTGGTTAATAAAAAACAGCAAGAGGCAGCAAACATCCAGTGTGAGCCTTAGCTGTATTTTAAAATGTTTGCATGTGAATGTGGTTAAAATGAATGAATGAAATACCAAAAGATGATGGTGAGCTACCATTAGGACAAAAGTCAGATGAGTCTGCACTGAGTATTTAGAATTTTGAAGTACTTTTTTCAACAAAGACACAAGACAGATAATCTATATCAATACAAATGAGTAGCATCACATTATTAGGTAAGGTAAAATTTCTTTCTATATTCCCTTCCCCAGTCAGGATGCAGAAAGCCAGAAGGGAGAGACATCAGGGATAAAAAACAATTAAGCTAAGGCTGTGACACCATGTGCTCTTCCACACAACTCCCATTCTCCCCTGGCGGGGACTCCAACTGCTCAGCAGAACCCAGAGCAGATCTGGGTCACTCCACCCTTCTGAGTCTCCCCTCAGCACCTGAGGCACAGGAAAAGTTCTTCTGGTGTGAAGCTGAAAAAGGCTGAAAAAGGGACTCAGGCTATGAGACACCAGCTCTGCCATGATGCAGAGTTGTCACCTCCTCTAAATGCAATCTTATTTCCTACAGGAAGTGAGCAGAGCGTGTCGTTATGGAACCTCTGAGCATATGTACCCCACATGAAGCAGCAGACAGCAAAAGAAGTGAAGGAAAAGATAAGGTGTTTTTCTGAAGGACAGGAATCACTTCGCAGTCATAAGGAACAAAGAGCTTCATGATACTGAGTCAAATTGTGCTACCAGTTGTTTTCCTGACAGATCCCTCAGGGATGCTGGTTTTCCAGACTGTTTTGGACAGTGAATATAAGTGCCTGGCAGTTAAGTCCTGCTGGCTTAGAGGCTTTTCTTCAAATTCCATGGCATTACTCAGATCAGCAAACCTGATAAATTTATCTGCGTTCTGGGAGGCTGCTTGGAAGAAGAGTATATGACCTTCTAGGGCTGTGAGGAGCATGTCTGGTAACCAGGCCAGGATCTATAGCAACTTCAGGATGACAGTAGAAGGCTGAGTTTGCTAAACATCTTAGAACTTGGTCTTTTCCAATATCCTTCGAGTTCATAGCAAATATCCAGAAAGCTGATCCTACTTTATATGCTGGCAGTAAAAAAGTATGGATAGAGATTATTTTGTAAGAAAAATCAACTTCCTATTTATACAAACTACAAATATCTGTGACATTCTGAAGTAAGAGGAATCTCAGAGAACTCAGCTCTGAGACATGACCTCCTTCCTCATTCACCCCTCAATTGGGAACATAATGCTCCTTGCTAGCAGCACATTATCTCCATTCACTTTTTACTAATCCTGCAAAAAAAGCAGCTCTCCCTTGGCCTGTCGTCTGGGTAAGGCAGTATTAGGATGCAAGGAAAACAGAGGTCATTAATGGAGAAACAGGGCAGCCAAGACTCCTGGATCCTCCTGGAGCAAGTACTCACAGTGCTGTATGCATAGGTGTGGAGTGGCAGATGAGACCCACTCCCTGACCAACTGTATTAGTAGTGAAGATTCTGCAATCTCTGATGACTTGGGACTCCCTGGAGGGTGGGAGCAGGAACGGCCTCTCTCTCAGGGTAATTAAGCTCTTAAGTTCAGTATCAACAGGGAACTATGACACTGGCTCACCCTTTCACTTTGTCAAGTTCTCAAGCTCAGGAAGATCCTAAAAGTTCTGCCAAAAGAACTAACAGAACACTGGATGCCGAATAAATGTTTAAGTTAAAAGAGACTCGGCATGGCGTGCACGCCTGTAATCCCAGAACTTGGGAGGCTGAGGCAGGAGGATCAGTGCAAGTTCGAGACCCAGCCTGGGCTACAAAAGTGAGCTCAAGGCCAGCCTGAACTGCAAAGCAAGACCCTGTCTCAAAGAAAAAACATAGAGAGACAGAGAGACACAGAGACAGAGAGACACAGAGACAGAGAGACAGAGACTAGGCAGATACAGAGTCAGAGAAAAAGAAGAGAGGAGGAAAAGGAAGAGGTGAAGGAAGAGGAAAGGAGGCAGAAGAAGATTAAAAAATGGAAGAAGAGAACTAAAAGGAGATGGAGTGAAGGAAGGAGAGAAAGAGGGAAGTAAATGAAAGGTCCATCAGCCAATTTTTTGAAAGCAGGCAAGGGCAGTGAAGGTAGACAGGAACCTCCCCTTCCTGGGAGGTGCCCTCACCTATAGTCCTAAAGGTTGTGTAAACATGACCCTTCCACCAGGAAATCAAGGAATCATCAAAAACTTACTTTACAAAGCATTTTTATGTAACATCTGCCCCACAGTCTTCTCCTTCCTCAGAGAAGACTAGAGGGTCAGTGTGAACAAGCAGACAGGAGCCCAATCCAAAGCTCTCTTCCTGCTCAAGAGCTCAGCAGGCACTCAATTTGTTCTAGGTGTAGACAGAGTACATGGGATATCCTGGTCAGTAATCTCCTCAGATCTTAGAGAAGAGCCAGCACCAACTGGCAGACAAATGAGATTCCCATCTTGATGGTACCTCTGAGGAGACTCACTCAGATCACTATGGCCCAGGCCCACACTACATGAAAGCACTCATTCGACCTAGTCAACCCATAAAATAATTTGAGATAAGATATCAGTTGTGGTTTTTAAGCTACTAAATTTTGCAGTGGTTTGACTTACAGCAATAGATAACCTATAAAAGTTGCCTAAGGCCATTGGGCTAGTAACGGATGTGAGATTAAACCCATAAGTCTTGCTCCAGAGTAGCACTGTTGCTGACTAAGCTATGCTGCCTCTACTGCAGTTTTGCTATTGTATGTGCTGAAGCCCAGAAAAATGGTGGAACCCAAGTTCATTTTTCAAGAGCCTCAGCTGACAGTGTAAAACACCTCTGAGAGAGCTCACCACTCCTAAGCAGATGCACACAGTAAGCAATTGGCCTGAGACCCTTAGTCTTTGTTAGAACCCTTCTCTTGGTCACTACATGATAACTTTTGGCAGGTTTTAGGCCTGAAGGCCAAGCCCAGTTCTGGCCCAGTCCAAGTTGACTAGATGTCTCTGTAGGAAGGCCCAGGTCCTTTTCTATATCTGTGCATAGGCTCCGGACTGAGCCAAACACATCAGCATTCAGGGAAATGTAGATATTTTGAGTGCTAATCCTGGTTTTTCTGACAAAGAAGTCACTAGGTATCAACAAACCTTGGTTTCTTCCTCACCTACTCCCTATCTTGACAACCAGTCTGGCTGCACTCTTAGAAAACATCAACAAGGTGGAATGGAGGGAATAACTAATAGATGTTCAACACTTACATGCCAAAGACTTTATATCTTCACACTGAACCTGCAAATAAACTAAAATATAAGTATTTAGAACAAGCTACTGTTCCCTCCTCCTGTTCCCTCCCATCTCCCCAACCTCCCTCCAGGCTAGCTCTTCTCATTCTTCAACACTTAGCTAAAATATGAACTCCTAGCAGGTACCCTTCCTGACTACAAGAACTAAACAGATTCTCTACTGCCACTCCCTGCCATTTGCAATGCTCAGTTTATAGTTACTACACATGGGTTACTGATAGATTGTTTTCTTCTCTGCAAGATCCAAAAGTTGCTTCCACATCTCCGTATTCACATCTATGTATTCATACAACACCAGCAACTTGCTCTAGCACTTGACACACTGTACATCCTATGATTGATTAAATGAATGAGTCATGATATACGCTATATTTCTTTTTTTATATATACTATATTTCTATGCTGAAATGTCAATCAACTTTAAATTGCTTTGTAGCAATTCAAAATAGTAACGCATGGTAAGGAAAAGTTAGTTTGGAGACAAAAAGAACCAAAGAAAAGAAATCTCACTTTCCCACTACTAATTACAAGGCTCTCTCAAAAGTCACTACTCAAAAGAAAAGGCAAAAAGGAAGACACAGCAGGGGCAGCAGATCTTTGCCCCAGTTATGCAACAATACTCATAATTCATATTTGTCAGAGTCATTTTCTTACTCATCCCTATTTTCAAATACCATTCCTTTAACCAATTGACTCCCACTTTTTGTTGCCAAAAATGACAACTATTTTCCATTCCACCAACAGTCCTGCTTTCTGAACTCATTTTTAAAATAAGAAACAAAGCATAACACGGCACAGCTGTCTTCCACCTGGGGTGGTCAGCCAGTGATGGGCAGGCTCAAGGAACTGCTCAGGAAGTTGATTTCCACTATCTACACTTTAGGAAGTAGCTGACCTGTATCTGAGTCACCTTCAATGATCTGTGTTTGTAATCTGTTTGCTTGTTGTTTGCTTTAAAAATGTAACTAGAGGTATGACGTTCATATATGGCTTATAAAAAGTCAAGGTCAAGGACATTTTGCTGAGAATTGGCAAAGTAAAGCCCTAAAGATGTTAGGTTTTATTTATCAGTTTGGTTGAGTTTTTTTGTTTTGTTTTTGTAGTATTGGGGCTTGAATCCAGGAAAGTAAGTACTCTACCACTGAGCTTCAAGCATAGCACTTTTTATTTTCTACTTTGAGACAAGGTCTTAATCTAAGACTAAGTTACGAAGCCTCCCAGTTGGCTTCACACATGTGATCCTCCTGCTTCAGGCCCTCAAGAAGCTGGGAATAATGTGCACCACAGCATCCAGCTAAGATTATGGTTAGCTTAGAATCCTTGCAATGACCAACATACTTCATGTTAATTCTTTTTTTTTTTTCTTGTTTGAGAACTTTTGTTTGTTTATTTATTTATTTTTATGGCCGGCTCATCCTGCCCTGAGGGCAGGGCTGGTGCAGCATGTGGTGCCGGGGATCAAACCGTGGTCCCTGCAGCCACCCGAGCTTTCCTAAGCAGGCACTTTAGACCACTGAGCCATCCCTCCGGGCCCCGTGAATTCATTTTTGATGTGTGTTTTTCCCAGAAGATCGTGTCTCAAGGACAATATTGTCAGAGATCAAGATGGTATCAAGCACAAATAACTGTTCAGTGAATGTTTGCACTGGATAGGCAGATGAGCAGATATCCATATGGATAGTTGTCAGGTGGATAAAAGGATGTTTGGAGGAGAAGAAGGGAAGGTAAAGATAAAACGAGAACATTATCTAATTTATTACAAATGGACATCTAGTTTCTTTTCAATTAAGATACCAAGACAACATATGTACAAAGACAAGGACATTCACTGCAGTGCCAAATATGGTAATAAAAGCCTGGAAACAAATAATGAGGTAATGTATAACATATGGCACAGTCAGAGTCAGATTTTACAGCAAATAAAATAATAGCACAGGCCTCCTCTACAGACAAGGGTGGTCTTTAAAATGTATGGCTAAAGCCAAATGTCTCCATGTGGCTAGACTGCACATATGTGCCTATGGAAATTAAGTAGTTCCCGAAAAGTACACAGAAGCTACTAACAATAGATGTCCTGGAGAAAAGGATAATAAGAGGAATAATCAGAAGGGAGAGAAAGACTTTTTGTTATAAAACATCATCTATAAATTTTTAATCATGTACAAGTTATTAACCTTTCAAATAATAATGTAAAAAATCATGCCATTTTAAATAAGAAAAAAAGAGGGCCAGTGAGATAGTTCAGCTGACCAAGTGGAAGTGAAGTTCTACAGGCATCCTGAAGTATAGTAGATGACATACATAATGATGTTGGCACATTATTTTCAAATCACTCCAAAAAAGATTAAATGATGGCTGTACAGAAGAATGGATAGATCGATGATGAATGTATAGACAAAGGAAGGATGAATGAATGGACATATGGATAAGTGAATCAACGAATAAATCATGGATGGATGATGGAGGGATAGAGCAATGTACAATAAAGCAAATGTAGTAAAATTTTAATGGTATGGTAGAATCCAAGTGGTATTTAGAAACTCATTGAAAAATTAACTTCTTAAATTTTCAAATAAACTATTGAAAAAATAAATTTTGTTCAATCAGTACAGTAAGTAAATTATGTTTTTATCTTCTCTTTATAAAACAATATAACAGGATGGAGGGCGATCTGGCCGTGACATCTGTCACCCCACTGATTGCCATGGTTGATTCAGCTGCTCTGGCTGGCTAGGTGGGTGTCCCTTTCCTCCCTCAATGATTCCTGTGTCCCTCCCGAAACTGTGCACTCAGTCAAAGAGGACAACCAACCTCGATAGAAGAGGACTGTTCCTTGGTCAAGGGTATACAACTAGCTACACTCCCCTGCTAGAACCTCCAAATAAGCTCTCAAGAAAATGATATAATAGCATTGTCAAATAAGAGGCTATCAAAATATGCAGCTTAGAAAGGTGAATATATTATAGACATTTTCAGGTGGTTTAACCATAAGACTTTTATGGAAACTGTGGTATTTGTGGTGTATGTCAGCTCTTTAATCATGATAATTTACTGTTATTTCTTTCTGTACAGCCTAATGGGCTGAGGTGTGGCACTGGCAGCAGAGACTGTTCTCATGGATGGAAAGCGTCCAAGGGATCCCACATGCCCAGCACTATCAAGGTCTCTGGAGACCCTGCAGAGCATGTGGCAGTGTAAGTGCTCAGCAGTCTTGCCTCCAAGTGAGGAGCTGACTGCTTCTTCCCAGCAGCCACTGTGGCTGCCCAGTGAAAAAGGGATGGACAGACAGGAAGGAGGTAAACAGTCAGGAGGCTGCTACATAGGTGTGTGTGTATACACACACACATATACCCTCAATTGTGCACATGAGATAGTGTGCTAACCCTCTGTCCTGCTCCCTTTTACCAACAGATAATTAATGCTCACCTATAAGAAAGCCACTGGGCAAACGTGAGCAATTTAGTGATATGGTGAGACCCTCAAAATAAAAAATGGCAGGGTACCTAGCTCAATGAAAGGCCATGGGCTGGATCCTTAGTACGAAAGCAAAAATCAATCAATAATCAGTCAGTCAATCAATCAATCTTCAACTACTCTAAAATAAAACAGGTATTTTAAAACATTTGATATATTTCCCTGTAACCTGAATTATTCCTTAAGATGTTATTCAGATGCGGTCTGACTTCATTTAAAGTCAATCCTGTCTTTTTTGCCCACGGCTATACTCCTAGCATCCTTGCAAAATGTAACATACATGAGGTAGATAATAAATATATTTGAAATAGTTAAACACATACCTTCAGCTAGAAGGTATGTTCAGATGATACCTCCACTTACTGTTTTATTACAGTCATTTTCAAGCTGTTAGGGCCTGTATCTAGGTGTTCAGCTATCCTAAAGCTTCATGTGGTCATAGGTGAGGCTTTTCAGAGATGGCTGGATCTAGTGTGTAATGCTGGGATTAAGGGTGTGTTATTACTAAATCAATTCACTGATTGGTTTGGTGTAGTCCTGGGAATGGATAATGGGGAGGATGTGAGTGTATCTACCCCACCCGAAGGGCAGATAACCTGGGTAGAAATGTGAGAGACAGAAAGAGGGGTGCTGTGGCCACATGCTTGGTGCTTCCTGCTTTCTGCTTCCCCTACTTTTCCCTGGACTGTTTATCCTCTGCAGTATCCCTCTGACATGCCAATCTGCCTTGAAGCAAGCCAACTATGGACAGAAAACTAAAAATTGTCAGCACCAATAAACTGTTTATTCTTAAAAAGAAAAAAGAGAGAGAAGAGAGAGGGGGGAGGAAGAAAGGGAGGAAGAAAGGGAGGGAGGGAGGGAGGGAGGGAGGGGAAGAAGAACATCACTGGGCAGACACCAAGACTTAAAATGGCATGTGGCATAGGATAATACTCCATGGTAAACAATAGCTTTCCAACCTAACAGAAAGGACAAGCACCAACCTCATCAGGATGCCTATATCTGGGAGGATAATAAAATCAAGTATGATGGGCAAAGAGGTTCTTACAGATATTTTTTCCCCTCTGAAACAGCTTTTTATTAAGCAGCAAAGCAGAACTACAACACAATTTTAAATATTTTTCAATTAGGTCATAAGAGGGATGCAAAATGTCTGCAATATGACTATCACATATTTATACATCTGAAGTCATTAAATCTTAATGATCATTCCATTGATTAGAAGTGCAAATCTAGTAACCATAAGCTATATTAGATCTCTCCCTATTATAACATTTTAATATTTCTTGTGATATTAATTCCTTTACTAAAAGGAATCTACAAACTAAATTTTAAAAACTGTTAAAGAATGACCAAAACTCCACAAACCAAGCAGTTTAATTCACAGAAATTTCTGGGAGAACAAGTAAAATAAAATACTGAATAAGGGTAGCAATTATCACACCATAAAATCTTTCCAATTATACATATTTGGAGATTTACATTGATAATAATTTGTATATTACTTGTACTACCAAAAAAAAATCCTTTAAATAATAGCAACTGCAATGGTTCATGTTATGGCTTGTATCTGGATGGTCCCCTAAAGCATCATGTGGTCTCAGGTAGGGCTTTTTGGAAGTGGCTGAATTGAGAGTATGTAATGCTAGGATTAAGGATATGATGGTGAGATTGATTCACAGTGCAATGCTATAATTAAGGGTGTCACTGTTTAGGGTGGGTAGTCTCAACAGGAGAAAGGGACAGTGTTATGGTTTGTGTCCAGGTGTCCCCCCAAAGCCTCATGCAGTCACAGGGCAGCTTCTGGAGTTTGTGATTACTGTGGGTGTGGGTGCTGTACCTGCCCTGGGGCAGGTAATTTGCATTACAATGTAAGAAGGAGAGAGAGGCTAGTTAGCTGCCTGAGCTGCTGCTGCTTCTGCTGCTGCTGCTGCCTTTGTTCTCTGCCTGTGCTGCTCTGCCCTGAAGCCAGTCAATACTAACTGAAACCTCCAGTAACTGTGATCTAAATAAACCTTTCATTCCTTGATTTTGGGTGTTGGGTATTTGTCCCAACAATGAGAGAAGAGTAACTGAGACTGATAAAAAGAGCCCTACAGCTTTTTCTCACTCCCTCACTATTCTTTGCTGCCTTGTGCCTGCCATGAACTGTTTTCCTCTTTGATGCCTCTCTGTCATACTTCTCTGTCTTGGAGTCAACCAGCCATGAACTGAAATGTCTACAAACTATAAGCCAATTATGTCATTTCTTTTATTCTGGGTGTTGGGTATTTTGTCTCAGCAACAAGAAAAGTGGCCTCTGATAGGCTATGACTACTCCATATTCTATGAAGGCTATGATTTTTTTTTTTTTAATTTAGTGCAGATCTTATAGGGTCTCACTACATAGAAAAGGCTTGCACTGATTCTCCTGTTCCCAAGCTCTGGGATTACAGGTGTGTACCACCATGCCCAGTCTCAACTGCTGTCTCATCACACCCCGAGGATGATACTGGCACAGCAGGCCAGGGATTGAAACTCCCACCCATGTCTGCCTAAGCAAGTGCTTTAATCTGCTGAGCTATCTGGCTGGCCCTAAGGCTAAGAATCTTGAAAGGAGGGTATGATAGATCACCACAGGAATGCAGGGAGGAGAAGAAAGATTAAGAGGAGCAGGTCATGAATGACAGAAGCACAGATTTGCATCCTATTACCACAAACGAAGAATATTTGGGGCAATCACAAGCTGGAAGATGAAATAGAGCTTCCAGACCAAGCCCAGACCAAGGTATGCTGCTATCTTGTCTTCTTAACTTCTTTTTGTTGTTTTTGTTGTTGCTGCTGCTGTTCTTTTCTTTTGTTTTGATTTGGTTTGGGTTTTTTTGTTTGTTTGTTTGTTTGTTTGTGGGACCAGAGTTCAAACTCACAACCTTGCACTTGCCAGGCAGACACTTGTGCCACGGAGCTATTTCCCTGGTCCCTCTTCTTAACTTCTGATTTCAGAACTATGTTATCTAAAGCCTTCGTGTTTATGGTTTTGTTACGGTGGCCCTAGGAAACACTACTACAGCTAATATTGAATGAACTTTTGCCCAATGTCTGACACTATGTATATACTTTACACATGTCATTACTATATGGAATATACACCAATACCACTGTCATTTTATGAATGGAAACTGAGAACTCACTCAAGGGCATAGGGTTCTAAGTAGCACATCCAGGACTGCAATGAGGTGGTGTGGGCTGTGGAGTCCATAGCAGGCCATGGCGCCATCTGATAAGAGTCTGATGATGTGATTCTGCCATTTGAACATGGTGCCAGACTTCCACTGGCCTATCTTTCTCAGTTATCAAGCAGGTTACCAATACTTCCTTGCTGGATTCGAGAGGAATTTAAATACAAAGCCTGTACTATTCCATTCTGTGCCTGGCACAGAGGAAAGGCTTTGTGAGTATCTCTGAGTGGATGCCTAAGATTAAGGTAAGATAATGTGTTATCTATGGACCTGGACATTATTCATAGACAGAAGTAGTCATTTCAGAAGACTGTGGTAATCAAAAGGCATATTTCCCCTGAAAAATATTGGTATAAGTCTTTTTCTAAACTCATCTCCCACCCTTTGCACTCTGCCATGAACTCCTAGTGGTGGGTAGGTGGATGTGAGCATTTCAGGAGTAGAACTAGCCTCAATTCCATTCTTAAGCTAGCAGGTTAAGATATCCATGCCAGAAAGAGATATAATTCTTGGAGCTTAGCTCTTTGTCTTCAAATAGCAAGAGGTGACATTCTGAAACCTCCTGGACAACTTGCTCTATGATGTTCAACCCTGAAGACAAGCAGTAATTCTTGCTCTTTCCCTTAATAATGAGCAGCCAGCATCACAGCAGCCACTATTATTTCCATGAGAGAAGCAGGAAAGGGACAGCAAAGGACAATAAGAACAGAATTACTTCAAATGGACAGAGTGCTACCACAACACAGTTCTTGAGCTCAATGTGAAGCTGAAGTTCATAACTCTAGACTTTCCAATTGTCTAAGGCAAAACCTCTTTGCAGATCTGAGGCCAGATTGGGTTGGGTTCTCCGTTTTTTTCACTGGAAGCATAATAACTAATATAGAAACTATGGATTCAAAGATCCTGTCTGAGCTATCTCCCAACCCCACTAATTCCATTTAAAGATGAGGACATGAAAACTCTGAAAAAGCAAATATCTTTTAGCTCCATCACTTACTAGTCATGAGAACTTGAGATACTACCTGTCTTGCCTATGCCTTTGTTCTCTATTACAATTACAACATTTGGCATAGGATTTGGCATAGAGTAAGTACTCAATAAAAGTTACTTGTTATGCAAGGTTGGAGCATAAATGCCACTCTTCCCTTTAAAGATCTCATTATGTCATAGAAAAGCCAAAAGATAAACCCATGAGGTTAGTGAGGAATAATCTAATAAGTCAGGTTGAAAAAAACATGATCCATGCACAGTATGGACCAGAGAACTAAAGTGTTTCTCAAAGAATGACTTAGCTCTGGAAGGACAGGGAAGATATGAAGAGTGGGAGAGAAGGTGAAGCCAAGGCATGTTCATGAGTGGAGACAAAAAGCCTCAAAACAACATAGACAGTTATTCCACTTAGACTAAAAAATACATACATATTTTGTATGTATGTGCAGGCATGTATGTATGTACATGTATGAATCTAGAAAGATGCATACCAAGTTTTCCATAGCAGGCTCTCTTAAAGAGGGAGTACTTATGTTTCATACTGTATATAGGATGGATACTACTGAAATTGTCAATTGAAAAAAACTGACTATCAAAGTATATTTTATATGTCATTTAAAAATATTAAATGTTTTTTTTTTTTTTTTTAAATGAAAGGTAGCCAGATGTGGTGTCACACACCTGTAATCCAGGCACTTAGGAGGCTGAAGCAGGAGGATCAGTGTGAGTTTGAGACTAGCCTCGGCTACAAAAGTGAGCTCAAAGCCAGCCTGAACTGCATAGTGAGACCTTGTCTCAAAAAGACAAAAAATAAATAAATAAAGATAAAATAAAATATGGTGAGATGGCTCATCAGTCTAAAGTGCCTGCTTAGGCAAGTTTAGGCAACTGCAGGGACTGAAGTTCAATCCCAGCACCACATGCTGCGCCAGCCCCACCCCCAGGGCAGGCTGAGCCAGCCCTAAAAGAAAGAGAGAGGGAGAGAGAGAAAGGGTGGCACACGCCTATAATTCCAGCACTTGGGAGGCTGAGGCAGGAGGATTGGTGTGAGTTCAAGACCAGCCTGGGCTACAAAAATGAGCTCAAGGAACTTCCTGTCCCAGCCCAGCCCAAACCCCACCGCTGGGAGCTGAGCCTGTGCACCCGCTGCAGGTAAGCCCCTGCGCCCCTCTGCCCTGCCTCTGCGTTCCCGCGACTAACTTCCTGTCCCAGCCCAG
>PVJA010022287.1:0-34511 GCA_004027025.1 Myocastor coypus
GGCGGTGCTGGACCGCTGGCTGTGTGCCAAGCGGGGTCTCGGTGGCTGCAACCTGCGCCTCCTGGTTTCCACCCCTCTGGAGCACGGCAGTGAACCTCGTCCTCCCAGGGGCCGGCTTGTGCAGTTCCCAGATGGGTACAGTCACAGAACCTGAGACCAAGGAGGGGCATGACAGAGGCCATCCGATGTTCCAGCTCCTGTCAACCCAAAGACAGACTTGGCAATGAACAGGTTCACCGTGTAGGTGGGGCTCCTCTCTAGAATTTAAAACGTTGGGCAAAAAAGGGAGGGGACCTCAGCCTTGGAAGAGGATTAGGGAGGGGAAGGGCCAGAAGCAGGGCTCTGCCCGTGATGACAGCAGCTGAGTGGCCCTGCCAAGGAGCGGCCCGTCACAGCTGGTGTTGCCACCTGACGACCTCTCTCTTTATTGTTTTCAAGGTTTCTCACCAAAACGAGCATCAGCTCTCCAAGGACACGCCACGTTTGTCTGTTTCATTCACTGCACGCTGCCCGTGCCTGAATACTGCTGCCTGAATACAGCTCATGGCCAATATCTGCTGAGCAAATAAGCATCCAGGAAGGTGTCGGGTGAGAAAAATCAAGGCGTGACATCTTGTGGAACACTTGGCATGTGACGTCTTGTGGAACGTCTGGCGGTCGTGCTCGTTTGCCACAACGGCACGTAGTGTTATGCAGACAACCAGGAAAATAAGGATGACAGGGCCTACTCAGTGTTTATCCCTGCAACAGTGCCATGAGCAAAGCCTACAGGCCCACTTTGCAGATGAGAAAGCCAAGACCTCGTCAAAGCAGAGACTGTGGTAGCTACGCCCTCAGCCACTACGTTTGCACTGAAGGACAAACGATAGGATGTATCACGAGGAACACCGGACAAGGACGACTGTAGGGGTGCTCAGAGACTGAGATAGCCCAAGGACAGACTCTGGGGTGGGTGTTATTTCTGAGGTGAAGCTCAGTGGTTATAGAGTCCGACGCAGAGGCCCCCTCAGGAAGCTGAACTCAGCTAGAGACTAGAGGGATGTCTGTGGGTGTGGAACTGGGAGAGAGGGGCAGTGGGAGGTGGCTGGGATCGAGAGCTCTAAGGCACCCAGGACAGCTGGAGAACGAGCCATTTTGAAGACCCAAAGCCAGCAGCAGCAAGCCACTCAGCGGTGCACAGGAGGCTGTTAGGGAGGCCGTTCTGGGCACAAGGGATTTTTCAGGATGAAATATCATGGACGTCTAGGACCTTCATGAACGCCAGGAATGGCAGGACCTAGAATATTGGCAGCAAATAAACCGAGAGCTTTTGGATGTCGTCAAGGAAGCTCTGTTCAGACTAGCGGGGGCAGCCCCAGGGTACAGCATTTCCAAGTGCAAGGCGCTAGGTTCAACCTCCAGTGTCAGCCAAAGGCAGAAGGACTGACGCGAGGATTTGAGGTTGTCGCCAAAGACAGAACGTGCAGGTGTCCGTGTGGGTTTACGGTGGCCATGGAGGGTGTGATGGGGGGAGACCTAAGGTATTGTGGGGTTAGGACATTTGGCTAGGTGTGGGCTTCCGGTCGCAGCATCTGGGAGGCTGCAGGCTGGCGAATGATGAGTGCTTTTGAAACAGAACGTGGCTAGGACTGGGCATACTCAGGTCACACGCTGTGGTCCCAACAAGGCACTTCGGGGAAGGACAGAGAAGCGCTGAGTACGGCAGGCAGGGCGCGGTGGCAGGCGGAGGGCAGGTCGATCAGCCCAGTGTTTACGGTGAACCCTTTGTCCATTTCCGCTCCTGGGTTTTGTGGGTTTTGATCGTCTCGTGGATCCACGAGACATACTGAGAGACGCGCGTGTAGACGCCAGGCCGGTTGGGCTGTCCGCACGGGAAGTCGCCCCAGGAGATGATTCCGTAGAGCGTGTTGTTGCAGACCAGGGGGCCTCCAGAGTCACCCTGAGGGAGGGAGACAGAGAAAGATGGGGTCTCTGTCGGGGCTCAGGAAAGGCAGAGATGAGGGGAGGGTGGGAAAGAGGGTCAAGAGACACACTCACACAGTCAGGGAGGTAAGGGTCAGAAAGGCAGAGCTGGCCCAGAAGGGGAGTTAAAGAAGGCCAGAGAGAAACAGGAAAAGAACAGGACAGCAAGCGCGGATCCGGGGGGGGTGGGGTGGGGGAGGGGAGGGGCGGAGGTGGGGGAGGGGAAGGGAGGGGAAGGGAGGGTCGGGAGTGGGGCTGACATCCACGTCTGTGTTTCTCCATTTCTTGTTCTCCTTGCAACCATATTGGTTTCTGGGAAGCAAATCGCAGCCTGTGACCTGCCAACCCCGTTCTGCCTGGACGGCTCCTTTGCGCCATCTAGCGATAGCGTTAGCACAGGGCACGCAGGTTGCGTGCGCAACACCCAAACACTTGGGCTCTCCCTGTGTGGAGCACACGTGGAGCAGCGCGCACTGCTCACGTTGGTCGCGCATCGCGCACGGCTCACGTTGTTCGCCCAAGATCTCGCTGTTTCCCGCCAGACCTGAATTCTCAAGCCTTTTCTGCTGGTGTAGGCTGCGCTTGTAACAGACCCTAACATTACTCTAGCAAATGGAGTGTACTGAGTAAGCGGAGTTTTCCGCTTGTGAACCACCCTGTGCCTCTTGGTCCTGGCATTTGGTCCCCATCGTGGCTCCTGCAGACCCAGTGTCCATCATGGGTCCCAGAGAGGCCCATGGCTGAGGCCAGAGTGGTGGCTTCCTATGCGTGACTCAGACAGCCTAGTGAGAATCACACCCAGGATGCATGTGTAAACTCTTAGAAAACATGTGTTCTCTCTTTACAGTAGCGCTGCTTACAGGTCAAGAACCTGGTAGAGAATGAAGCCCAAGCAGAGGAGAAAAAACAGAGGTAGAAAGAGACAGAGTTGGGCCAGTGAGATAGCTCAGTGGACTAAGTGCCTGCTTAGGCAAGTGCAGAGACCCGGGCTTGATCCGGGGTACCACATGCCCCACTGAGCCGGCCACCAAGTCCGGGCCTGCCGGTGCTCACCTGTAATTCCAGCACGGAGGGGACTGAAAACAGGAAGATCACTAGCAGTCTTACCTGTACTGAGACCCTGTACCACAACCACAACAACAAAAAAGTAAAAAGGGCCAGAGTCCTTAAAGTATGACCTGTACACCTGGATCCTTCCACACCTGAAACCATTGCCTCTGGGTTTGCAATGACAAAAGCCAGGGATTATCTTGCTGTGTTTTACTTAGGAAGATTGGAGCTGGCTTTCCATAGCTTGGCACTAAGAGTCCAAGCTCCATGCAACTCAGCACAGAGCTGGGGGCAGCCCCTCAACCAGTGCTGGTCTTCAAGGTGAGCGTCTTTTCTTTGTTTTTATTTTTTGTTTTTGAGGCAGGGTCTCACTGTGCAGTTTAGGCTAGCATTGTACTCACTTTTGTAGCCCTAGTCTAGTCTCGAACTAAGAGATCTTCCTGCCTTAACCTCCCAAGTGCCAGAACTCAGGCATGTACCACCAGGGCCGGGCCGGTTCTGGGGACGTACGTTGGGCACCCACATCTGAGGCTGAGACAGCACTCCCGGGAGATCCAGGGCCAGGGGCCGGGACCACACAGCACGTGGGGCCGGGACCACACAGCACGTGAGGCCGGGGATCACACTCTGGTCCTTGCGCTTGCCAGGTAGGTACTGATGCCTCTGAGCTACCTCTCCAGCCCCCCAAGATGAATTTCACTCGCTCTTCATTCTTCGTGCCCTGAGGCAAGACAACCCAAGCCTGGAGCAAGTGCCTCCCCCCCACCCCACAGCTGCCCAGCTGCCCTCACCGGCTTCCGGCCCTGACCCAGAGAGTCCACAATGATCAGTCTCACCTCGCAGGAGTCTTTGCCCCCCTCTTTGCTGCCGGCGCAGAGCATGTTGGAAGTGATCTTCCCAGGGTAGACCTGACGGCACTCCTCGTCTGAGCGGAGCGGGATGTTCGCGCACTGCAGGGTCTTGGGGTAACTCACTGGGGGAGGAGAGGGAGGTCTGAGGGCATCTGTCCCGGGTGCGGTGTGGAGCAGAAGTGGTCAGATAAAGAAGCTCTGACAAGGGGCGAAGGGAAAAGAGGGGGCGCGGAACTGTGGGGGGAGAGAGGGGAGCAGAGTGGACAGGAGCCCAGGAGGGCGGGGCCGGGGGCCGGGAGGAGGAAGGGGGTAGGGGAAGGAAGGCACTGAGGGCGACAGGTGGGGAGCTGCGCAGGGGAAGGGAAGAGGAAGAAGCGTGGGAGACTGGGGGCGCGTGCGGCACGGAAGACAAGGGAGGGGGAGGGGTCGCTGGGAGGGCCTTGTTGCCACGGCACTCACGCCTAAGCTTGCATGAAGGATACGCTTATTTATATCTAATTATATTACTGAGCACATACTTATTAACATATTAAATTATTTTGTAATATACATTTATAGTCTAAGTGCATTATAAAGTACATACTTATATACTATACTTATATAAGTAGGCTAGATTATATAATATTCTATAATTTATTTAAACATGACTTATAATTAAGAAGACAATTTATATAACTTACATAGGATAGTTATTGCTATCAATAGACATTAGATTGGATTTACATTTCATATATTCATACATGTTGTGTATTTATACACAGGAGACATGTTCCTCTATATATGTTTATGTCTCTGTCTATAAGGGGGTCCTCCTCCACCATTTTTTTTAATTTAATATTTTTATTGTTTAAATTTAACAATGGTGGGGCCGGCGGGATGGCTCAGTGGTCTAAAGCGCCTGCTTGGGAAAGCTTGGGCGGCTTCAGGGACTGCGCTTCAATCCCCAGCAGCACATTCTGCGCCAGCCCTGCCCTCGGGGCGGGCTGAGCCCGCCATAAAAATGAGTGAATAAACAAATAAAGGTTCTGAAACAAGAAAAACATTAATAAATAAAATAAAAAATTCTTTAAAAAATAAATTTAACAATGGCTATATTACATATTTTCATCACCTTTTTTTTTTTTTTTTGCAGGACCAGGGTGCGAACTGATGACCTTGCACTTGCCAGGCAGGCACTTGTGCCACGGAGCTACCTCCCCGGCCCCGCCTTCACCCTTTCTGCCCCCCAGGCCACCCCACTCTGAGAGACCTCAGGCACCAGGATGAGAGGATCACATACCCTGCGGGCTGGTGGTGGTGCCCCAGCCCGACACCCGGCAGCAGGTACCAGGCGGCAGGCAGTTGCTTCGGGAAAGGGGCAGGGTGCGGACGGAGCCCGTCAGCTGCACTGGGCTCTCCAGCTCCAGCAGCATGATGTCGTTGTCATGGTTCAGGTGGGTGGGGCTGACCTGGTATGCGGGGTGTGGGGTAGAGCGAACCACCTTCCTCACCTGCTCGCGGGACTCCACGCGCCCAAGCACGTGTTTGCCCAGGTGAACCATGTACCCGCTGTGGGGCAGGAAGGAGATGGTTAGGGGTCGGCAGGCCCGGCTGCGTGTCTTCTAGGCCCGGCCGCCACCTGCTGCTCCTCGTCTAGCCTCTCCCATCTTGAGGGGCTCAGCTCCACACACACCCGACCCCCATCTTGGGCTTCAAGTCCATCAGATCTCTTCAGTTCTTCCCATATATCCCCTAGAGCCACCACAAGCTTCACTTTTCACCCCGTGCCCACGCCCAATCCTGATGCCAGCCTCCCCCGTAGGCGCAGCTCTACCTCCCCAGTGGCAGGCCCACAGAGCCCCCCACGTTCCCAGGGCCTACGTACTCTTTCATACAGTGTGCAGCTGTGAGGACCCATTTTGGGTGGACTAGGACTCCCCCGCAGAGCAGCCGCCCTCTCACCAGCAGGGCCACTTGCCAGGGCTGCGAGTGCGGCAGGCAGGTGTAGCCGCCAGGTAGAAACCCGCTGGTCCCATTGGTGCCATTCAGAATCTTGGGATAGTCCCGAGAGATGCCTGGCGAAGAAGAGGAACTGTTAGGGAACTGAGTCCAACCAGGGTGAAGAGATGGAGGCTGGAGTGACAGTCGCTGTGCTTGGAGAAAGGGTCACACCATGGGCCTGGGTGTCAAGGAGCCCGTGATTCAGTTGGTGGCCTCGGGAGTTGGTTTTTCTAGCCGGTGGAAAGAAGTCAGGGAAAACAACTTTTTCTGTCTGTAGAGCTGCCTAACCCTGCGCCTTGGACTGCGGGAAGAGTCCGCAGAAGGAGGACCCTGGTCACAGATAGGAGAGGCGGGCTTGCTTCCTCCTGTTTTCTCCATGAGTTCACCATGGAAACGGGCTTTAGTAAGTAGAAATGAGACAGACCCCCATACTACCTGACCGCATCTGTCTGTCTATCAGTCTATCCATTTATCCATCCACCCACCATCCATTCATCCACATATTTATCCATCTCTCCATCTATCCATCCATCCATCCATCCACCCATCCATCCATCCACCCATCCACTTATCCATCCATCCATCCACCTATACATCTGGAACATGATTGCCTTTCATACATCTTCAAATCTTTCGTCCCTAACTTGATCTTTCTTAATCCAAATATGTCTTTCCACCTGGGTGCCATGTATCGAACCATCTTGGCTTCCCCTCTTTCCTAGTCCCTCACCACCAGCGCCTGCTGTTGGTTTCAGCTGCTACGCACCCAGCTACGTCCGGCTCCCCACTGCCACCTTGGCCCATGCTGTCTTTCCCACTCTGAATGATTGGAATGGTGACCACAGCGACCTCAGTGCTCTCACTTTTGCCTCCCTCAAAGCAGCTTCTCAAAGCAGGTGGTTAGACAACATCTTAGCCAGGCTTGACGTCCTTTGAGATAGGCCTGCTCTGAAGTTCGCAGGGCCCTGCGTCCTCCGCTACCTCTGTCCACCCATCTCCCTCCCTCCTCTGGTTCTCTCTGCCCCGCACGTACCTGCCCTTCACACCCACCTGGCCCTTGGCTTTCCTGTTCTTTGCTGTTCCATAGGGTAATCACTAGACACTGATGGCTCCTTCATTTATACATTAGTTAAAACAATGCTAGCCGGGCGTGGTGGTGCACATCTTTAATCCCAGCACTTGGGAGGCTGAGGCAGGCGGATCAGTGCAGGTTCAAGACCAACCTGGGCTACAAAAGTGAGTTCAAGGTCAGCCTGAACTGTATAGCGAGACCCTGTCTCAAAAAGACAAAAAAATAAAACAATGCTAAGTGAGACTAAAAGCTTATTCTTTCAGTGCTACCAGCCATATTGCCAAGGCTCAGGTATCCTGGGTGCCCGAGGCTACCATACCTGGCAGTGCCAACAGAGACATGTCAGGGCCTACTGCGCGGCCCCTAGAGTCCACAGCCTGGTGTCGGGCTGTCCACGCTTCCGAGAGTTCTGCTCAAATGTCTGTCCTCCCGCACCATCTGGTCTGTGCTGCCCCCATCCTTGGATCCCAGGTACATCGAATGACACCCTGAATGACACCCCAGCAGACTTTCCGCTGCATGGTGATCATTGTAACTCCTTCCCCTGGCAAAAAATCTCACTTGGACTGCAAAGCCCACACAACAAGCACTTTAGTTACTTAACTCAGAGCCACATCCCTAGGACCTACCGCTGTGCCTGGCACACGCCAGGTGCCCAATGAACTGCGTGTGAGCTGCGGACAGCAGCCTTGGCATTGCCAACCGAGCAGCGGGACAGAAAATCTGGTGCTGCGTCAGCCTTGTACAAGTTCCCAGGGCTCGTCTCCTGAGCTGTCTAGTAAGAAGAGTACGCTCGTCCTTCGGTGTGTAGGGGGAGCTGGCTCGGGTCCAGATGGCAGAACGCAGGGGGGATGCTGGAGCTCCTTACACCCCATGCTCAAGCGTGGACACCACACCCACACAACCTCCCCTGTAGGCTGAATCTTCTCCAGGTGACTTATAATACTTAATAAGATACGAAATCCCATACAAATCATTGTCTTACAGCATTGTTTACGGAATCAGGACAAGAAAACTCTACCAGTTCGGTACAGAGGCAATGTCCTTCTGAATATGCTTGGTACCCAGCTGGCTGAACTTGAAATGTGAGATCTTTGGGTGCAGAGGGCTCAGGGGCCCCCTCGTTGCATGCAGGGTGGTCTCAGGACTCAGGGAAGACTCTGCTTTTCAAGTCTGCACTACAAAAGCTCCCACTGGGCTGGCTCTCTGCAAGAGCAAATCCCTCAGGAGCGATTAGCTGCCCTGGAGGTCCTTCTCCCCTGGGTACTGCCTCCCTCAGGCCTGCGCAGGGGAACTGGCCCCATAGCTTTTAAAATCAGGAGCAGAGGCCGCAGAGTGGAGAGAGGGACGGTCATTTCACCTGGGACACAGGCGAGGCGCAAGGGACCCTGAATCGCAAATGCAAGACACAGGCAGCCGCTGTCCAGTTCTCAAGTGGAGTCACCTCCTGGAGATCCCGGTCCTCTGTGACTTCTGTCTCCTCTGACCCTCGCTGAGCTCTTTTGTAAAAGCAGGAGCAAACAGAAGCCCTCAGCAGCTCACATGCCATTTACGAAGTTCAGCCATCTAGAGTAGTTACGCTAGAAAGGTCGAAGGTGTCACGATCCATAATTTCAGGTGACTCAACTCAACCAGCATATTATTCTGTTTGCATTGTATAGTCCTCCCACTCTCATCCATCTGTCTGTCTGTCTGTCTGTCTATCTATCTATCTATCTATCTCTATCCACCTATCTATCCATCTATCTAACTATATCTATCCGTCTATCTATCCACCCACCTATCCATCTATCTACCCATCTATCTATCTATCTACCTATCTCTATCTATCCATCTATCTACCCATTTATGTATCCATCTATCTATCTATCCATCCATCTATCCATCTATTCCATCATCTATCTATCTATCTATCTATCTATCTAACTGTATCTCTCCATCTATCTATCCGTCCGCCTACCTATCCATCTATCTATGTATCCACCCATCTATCTATCCATCTGTCCATCTATCTACCCATCTATCTATGTATCCATCCATCTATCCATCTATCCATCCATCCATCCATCTATCTATCCTATCTATCTCACATCTGTCACCTTCTACTTCATTTTCACAGTACTGGGGATTGAACCCAGGGCATTCCCACTGAGCTGCCTCCCCAGCCTCTTGATTCTGTTTTCATTTTGAGACAAGATCTCACTAAATCACTATGCTGCCTGGTCTGGGTTTGCATTTGTGATCCTTCGGCCTCAGCCTCACAGAGGGTTAGGGTTGCAGGTCTGTGCTCTGCGCCTGGCTAACTTTACTTTTTCACGTGGCTTTGTTTTAGTTTTTGAAAGAAGAACTGAGTTTAAGAACCTCAATAAGCCCAAAGTTAGGAACACAGTTGGCAGATCTGCAAGTCCAGGATCCGGACAAGCAGCACAACCTGGAATAGGGGCCTGAACCCAGCCCGGCCCGGGTCTGCGCATCTCCCGCCTCGCAGTTCCTTCTGTCTCGAAGTCTCGGGCCCTGCAGCTTGAAGCTGGGGCAGAGCGGACCTACCTCATCGCTGCTGGGTATCCCACAAGATGCGGCCTGTGAAGCTGCTAATCTTGGGGCGTGGCGCCCAGAAGGAGCATGAGTGTGAGTCCTGGGAGTGACTCCAAGGGACAGAAGCCACCCACCCACAGCAGAGGAAGGTCTGGGAGCCAGACACCAGCACAGCCCCTCCTCCAGCCCCCTCCTCCAGCCCCCTCCTCCAGAGAGCAAAGCCTGTGGGAGCTCCTCAGACTGGGCATCGCCACTGCACCTCTGCGCCCGGTGTGGCTCCCAGGTCCACATCTTACCTCACAGTGCTAATTAATTATTAGCTAATTATTTGGGCAATTGTCTGAATAATGCCTGCATCCCTCCCAGGTAGGCCTTGGGTACTGAGGGCAGGGACTGTGTGTCTCTCTGTGTGCGGCGCCCAGCACAGCACTGGGAGCCCAACAGACTGCTGTGGAGTGCACGAACGCGTGCTGAATGTTGGGGTTTCCGCAGACCTCTCCTGCAAAGCCAGGAAGGAGGGCTTCATGTGGAGGAAAGAAGAGTTTGGGGACTAGTCTTGGGTAGGGCCACCCCCAGGATTGGGGCGAAGACAATGGCGAAGGCCCTGGGATGGAATTCTACGGTACAGCCTCCGTGTCCCCAAGCACGGCAGACCTTCTCAGTCACTGCGAAGACGTCTGTCCCATTTTACAGAAGACCTTGGCGGTAGGAGGAGGAAGCTCAGTCCCTGGCTCAATGGTTGTGTCAGCCCTTGTGTCCCCTTGAGCTCTGGCCCAGGGGAGGTGGGACTGACTGAGAAGGGTAAGCTCCTGGGGTGTCACTGGACCTGAGGAGGGGGAGCATTGGAGCCGGGCCACTCCTGGGGCCAGAGGGGAAGTACCTGGAGTCCCTGGGCTGACCCCAAGCGGGAAACCAGGTCATGCTGGGACAGAAGGAAGCTTCCTTACTAGGAAGAGTGGGTGGGAGGCGGGGCTCAGGGTCCCACACCCCCTTGCCTGGCCTGACCCTTCCCACCGCTGTGGCTGTCCTGTGCGGCCAGGCCACCGCACCTCCGCCCCCATGCATACCTACCTCCTGACAGGGCCACAGTCAGGGAGGCAATGGCAGCGACCAGGGGCCACATGGCAGCTCTGGGGGGTGGGGAATCGGGTGGGCAGGACCTAGGAGAAGGAAAAGGAGTGAGCGTTGAGAGGTGACTGACCTGTGGCCTCCAGTCTGGTTTTTTTTTTTTTTTTTTTGAGGGACCGGGGTTCGAACTCACGACCTTGCACTTGCCAGGCAGGCACTTGCGCCACGGAGCTATGGGTGCTGCCTTCCCAGCCCCTATGGGCTCCAGCCTTTAGCGTCTCCTCCGCTCAGGTCCTTTCACCTGGAAGGCCCTAAGCCCAGAACTGGCCCCTCCCCCAGCTCGATTCTTCGGGAGGGGTCCCACGTGTACTGCCAGGCTCCTGCTGCGTGCCTCTAGCCCGAGGAGGCCCAGCCCTCCCCCACCCTGCCCTCCAGGCCAGGGATTCACCCTGCTGCGTGCTGCGCTTCTGAGCTGTCCTGTGTTCTCCAGTTCGGACCCCCACTACCCCTCTCTGCGGAGCGTGGGTCTCCCCTAAATTTTGGATCACTCTGCGCGCTTATCTTTCTCCATCTCTGCAGGTCTCTTCCTGCCTCTCTCTCCCTTGGCTTTCCCCTGTCCTCCTGAGGCCCCTCCCTGTCCCTCGCATCGCCTCCCCGCCTCCCCTCTCCCCCTCGCCCCCCACCCGTCCCGCCCAGCGACCCTACCTGAGTGAGGGGTGCGGGCGGGCAGGCGCACAACTTCGGCAGCCAGCTGAGTACAACATCAGCCCCGACCCATGGTTTTTAACCCCTCAATTCCCTCCCCCAGAGCTCCCAGCATTTCCCGGTGGCTGGCTCCCCTCTCCACCCCCGATGGCTCAGCAGGCTGTCGACTGGCATCCCCCAGTCTGGGCTCGGCCCTCTTGGCGGGGCGGAGCTGCTTAGGAGGTGCAAGGACCCAGCTCCGGCCCCGCCCACGACCGACTTGAACCCAGGTTGAACCTTCCTGGCACCAGGACCCCACCGAGGGCTAGGGGAACCCCCCACTTCCGTCGCAAACACCTTAGCCAGCACCGATTTCAACGAATTTTCATTCTGTATCCTGCCTCCTGCCCAAACTCTGCACACTGATGGCACTCAGGCTCTCCAGGGTGGGCACCCAGAATTCTTAGGCGGCCTCCAGACCCCTCTGAAATTCACAGAGATGCCCACATTTAATCCCTCCACCCCGCAGCCATTGGGGCCAGGAAGGGAACTAGAGCTGCCAAGACAGAAGGTCTGCGGGCCTTATGCTTGCAGGAAACAAGGACCAAGGGACACACCAGTAGAGGACCAAAGGCCCTTTCGGAGCCGAGTCAGATGGACGACAGTCCGCGGGCTGGAAGGCTGCGGGGCCGGGATGGCGGCGGGGAAGAGGAAGGAGGAAGGGTGGTGTTTGGGGATGAGTGGGTGCTCCTGGAACTGTGGCTGGGTGGGGTTTCCACTTAATCCTGGGAGGGAGAGGGGGAGGATTAAGAATTAAAAAGCACTGAGGTGGGGTGAGCATTTGGAAGGCCAGATGCAGTTTGGAGAGAGCGAGTGACGTCACCGTGACGCCAAGTGGTAGAGGTGGGTGAGGCGAGAGTTCACCTCCAACCCGGTGAGGGGTGAGGTCCACAATGCCAGCGGGTCAGGCCGTGCAGGCCGGGGTCAGATCTAGCGCTAAAAAGACATCCCTTTGGGAAAGGGAGTCGTGAATGGACGGAAGATGAAGACGTCGAGGCTTTTCTTTTGTCTCCCTGGGAAATGCCTGATCAGTAAGCTGTTACAGGGAGCCACGCGCAGGCAGGCCGTCGGGAAGACAGAAATGCGTTTACAAAGACATGTCAGAGTGGTTTATTACACACAGGGAAAGGATGAGTAATTCTCCTTCCCTTGGACGAAATTCACCTGTGTGGCTTTGAACGGGAATTCTTCGCCATGTTCTCAGCCACCTGCAGCTGAAAAGTTGTACATCAGTTCAGGGAGGCCCACTAAGAAGAAGCAGAGACGGCAGAAACTGAGTGTCCCCTCCCCTCGCTTCCCTCTGAAGGTGACTGCTGGGCCTCGGTTCTTCACTTGGAGGAAGGCACTGAGCAGAGACTGTGTGAGGCTCACACGGGGTTGGCCCTGGGTATACAGTGAGCTGGGGGAGGGTAGGTGATGGCTGCATTAGGGTGTAGGGTACCAGATGGCAGTGAGGTTGGCTTGGGGAGGAGAGAGTTGGGCTGTGCCCGGGAGGTGCCAGGGTAAGCTCACTCCCAGGGTCCTGTGAGCCCAGGGTTGAGTCTGGAGACAGGGTGAGGCACTGAATGGGGTGATGGGCTGAGGATGTGCTCAGCACATTGTGACAAGGACTGGGCCTGAGCCTGAGTGTTGAGTGAGGCGTAGGGAGGGACTGGATTCCCCTCAAGGTGGCAGAAGCCACGGTTCTTCTCAGCCTCGCAGGGTAGAGGCCAGCACAGAAGCCCAGAACACCCCGCTCCACTCAAGCTCCAAAGGACGAGCTTGAGGGGACCCTCCTGAGTGGAAATGGGTGCAGCTGGGGCGGCAGGAGGGAGAAGCAGGGTGACGAGAGGTGATGGGCTTGCGTGGCAATTCAGGGTGCCTGTGCCCTCTCGTGGCCCGGGCTGGCGCTTCCAGAAATGCTTTCTCACTTAGTAGGGCCCGGGTGGCCGGGCTGGTTCTAGCACGGGCTGAGGGGTGAGGGCCAGGTCAGTGTTGGTGCTAGGGGTTACGATTGGGGAGAGTCCGGGTGGGTGGCTCGTACGGGCAGGAGGTGCCCTCCACCCCCACACTTGATTAAGGAGCCCACGGCAGAAAGTCACACACAAACTGGGCCAAAGCCAAGTATCCTCTCTGACAAACTGAGGTTTACAGAGAGCAGGGCAGGGGAAGGAAGAAGAAAGCACTAGAAAAGACGGCAGTGCCATGAAGGGCTCAGAGCTCAGACTCTGAAGCTAGAGTGCCTGACCTTGGGAGCGCTGGCACTTCTAGCCTCACTGTCCCCACCTGGAAAGTGGCATTTTTGTGCACAGCGCCCGCCTCACAGAGAAGGGGTAAATGAGCTGGCATCTGAACGTGCTTAGAGAGAGGCTAGCGTGGACTAAGGGCCGCAAATGCGCTTGTTAAATGAGCCAAAGGGGAAAGGAGGCAGCCACGGTGCCAGGCCCCACCCTCGCTTGGCTTCCAAATGGGATTCTTTGTTAAGCAGAAACTGGAAGTTCTGGTTGGAAATGCGGGCTGGGACTGGAAGGTGGGCCCCACACCCAGGCCTGAGGAGGGGCTCCCGCTGTAAACACAAAGGGAGGGGGTGAGTAGAAAAACACAGAGAGGGGCAGGACACAGAGGCAGGAAGACAGGTGGGGTGTGAGAGGACAGGAAGCCCGCAGAAGGAGATCCAAGCGCCAACACAGCGGCAGATCGGCTGTGGCAACCAGGCGGAGGCCAGGCTCCTGCAGGGATGGACGCCCCGGGATTTGTCTTCAGAGCTGGGTTGGCTGGGGGTGTTCCCTTACGCAGCAATGACACCCCACCAGCGTAACAAAAAAAAAAGAAAGAAAGAAAAAGAAAGGTCAGGTTGTCCCCTATCTGCACCAGCAAACAAGATGGGGACCCCTGGCATTCTGCCACTGCCCACCCCGTTTGGCCCCTTGAGGACACCCAGCCAACAGCTTCCTCTCCTCAGCGTCAGCAGTTGCTTTTCTCCCGTATGAGCCTCTCACGAGCCCCCGAGGCTGCTACAGTTTCCCCAGCTTTCATGAAAAGAAAAATAACAGAAAACACCAGACTTGTGTGTTTTCCTTCTGCTCCTGGCCTACTTCCTGTTCCTTCTAGTAGCTGGTCACACCATCCTGTAATTGCTTGGCCAAAGCCTTGGCGTCACCCTTAAATTCCTTCTTTTATAGCTCACATCCCTTCTGTTACAAACCCAGTTCAGCTGCCTCCAAAATCAACCCCAAGCCTGACCGTTTTTCCCTGCCTTCCGTCCACCCTTCCACCTCAGGCGAGTTATTCCAAGTTTCCTATCCAGAACTCCCATCTGCCTGAACTAATGATGCAGGAAGATGACCTCCAAAATGACAGACAGGAAAGATGATCCCCAACCTGAAAAGTACTTGGACGAGTTCATGTTCTGTAAAACTGAAGAATAAGGGGCTGGGGAGATAGTTCTATGGCACAAGTACCTGCCTGGCAAGTGCAAGGTCACAAGTTTGAACCCCGGTCCTGCCAAAAAAAAAAAAAAAAAGTAAATAAATAAATGAATAAAATAAAACCGAAGAATGAATTTTAGGAACAAACGGAGGCTATGAGCAGAATAGATGCATTAAGAGAAGGAAAACTTCTGCCTGAGAGGAGGGACAGAAAGGGGACCCGAGCTGGTTGCCCCAGGAAGTCGCCTTCTGCAGGGGTTTTATAGTATGTGGTCAGGTGGGTCCGAGGTGAAAGCCATGAACTTGCCTAGGTGGGCATGAGGTGGGACACAAACTATGACCAACCAATGAGATAGCAAGCACCATTGTTCAGGTAAAACTGCTTAACATCGGGATCCAAGGGGAAGGCAAGTCACTTAGCAAGCGGGCAAGAACACCGCCTACTGAGCGTGGGCTCCTGGCTCTTTTCCTGGCTCTTTCAAGGTGATTGGTTCTTATTTAGCATATCAATCCATGATGCCCACCCTTAAGGAAGTGTGTACTTGCTTTTGTTCACTCCTGTCTTGAGATCTGACCCACGGAGGAGTGTCTGTCTCTAGTTGTAAAGTCACCTATCGCCAGGCGTGGTGGCGCATGCCTGTAATCCCAGCACTCAGGAGGCTGAGGCAGGAGGATCGGTGCGAGGTCGAGACCAGCCTGGGCTACAAAAGTGAGCTCAAGGCCAGCCTGAACTGCATAGCGAGACCCTGTCTCAAAAAGACAATAATAATAATAATAATAATAATAATAATAATAATAATAGATAAGTCACCTTATCTTCCATGTCACCCTTGAGGGCCTGGCCCTGTCTAACTGCCTACAACATTTCTATCTTTTTTCTTTTTTTTTTGTCTTTTGGAGACAGGGTCTCAGGCTGGCCTTCAGCTCACTTTTGTAGCCCAGGCTGCTCTCGAACTCGCACCAATCCTCCTGCCTCAGCCTCCCGAGTGCTGGGATTACAGGTGTGTGCCACCACGCCCGGGTTCAACATTTCTATCTAATTCAGCTGCCTACAACACTAACACAGCAGCCAGAGAGACCTTTTAAGACATGAGGACATAGCCGGTCTCCCTTCTCCTCGCCACCCTGTAGTAAGTTCCTTTTCTAAAACACTGGCTGGCCTCCCAACCTGCGTGGTCCCTGCTCCCTGGACCCGTTCTATGTCCCCTCCAACTGTACCCCTACTAAGGGCAATGGGGGCCTCCACGTTGCCGAGTCCCAGCCAGACTCTCATAGTTCCTCTTACTTCATCATTAGCCACATTTAACAAGGGGATCACTCCCTGTTCCTTCTTAGAGTTTCTTCCTGTGTCCTGGCTGTTCTCTGGAGCTGGTTTCTCCTCATCCACGTGGGGGCGCAGCCCAGGGCTTGGTCCTCGGACCTCTTCTCTCTTCTGTCCACACTGCCTCCTTTGGTGGTCACATAGGTCCCGTGGCTTTAAACACCGTCTCCATGCCGATGGCGCCCATATTTAATGTCTTCCGGCCAGACCTTGCCCTTGAACTTTTGATTTACCATCGGACTGCCCACTCGCCCTTTCAGTGTACATACCAAACTCCTGCTTTCTTGTAGCTCGCGTCCCTGTTGAGCTCTGTCTCCAAAATCAATCCAAAGCCTGACCATCTGTTGGGAGCGGTGCGGAAGCCCGGAAGTTGATGAAGTACGTGGGGTAGGACTGGGCCTCAGTGCCTACAGCAGCGGTTCTCAACCTTTCCAATGCCGTGACCCCGCAATACAGTTCCTCATGTTACGGTGACCCCAAACCAAAAAATAGTTTTGGTGGCTACTTCAAAACTGTAATTTTGCTACAGTTAGGATTCAGAATGTAAATACCTGATATGCATTATGTATTCTCATTGCTACAAATCAAACATAATTTAAACAGAGTGGAGGCCTGGGAGGATGGCTCAGTGGTCTCAATCAAGCACCTTCTTGGGAAAGCTTGGGCGGCTTCAGGGACCACGATTTGATCCCCAGGCACCACATGCTACGCCAGCCCTGCCCTCAGGGAGGGCTGAGCTGGCCATAAAAATGAGTGAATAAACAAACAAAAGTTCTGAAACAAGAAAAAAAAAATAAATTAAATTAAAAAAAAAAAAAAAAAAAAAAAAAAAAAAAAAAAAAAAAAAAAAAAAAAAAAAAAAAAAAAAAAAAAAAAAAAAAAAAAAAAAAAAAAAAAAAAAAAAAAAAAAAAAAAAAAAAAAAAAAAGCGCCTGCTTAGGAATGCTTAGGCAGCTGCAGGGACCGCGGTTCGATCCCCAGCACCACATGCTGCACCGGCCCTGCCCTCAGGGCAGGCTGAGCCGGCCATAAAAATAAATAAATAAACATAAATTCTGAAACAAAATAAATACATAAATAAATAAATTTTAAGCCAGGCGTGGTAGCGCACACCTGTAATCCCAGCACTCGGGAGGCTGAGGCTGGAGGATCAGTGAGAGTTTGAGACCAGCCTGGGCTACAAAACTGAGCTGAAGGCCAGCCTGAACTGTACAGTGAGACCCTGTCTCAAAAAGACAAATAAATAAATAAATAAATAAATAAATAAATAAAATTTAAAAAAATATGTATTTTCCAATGGCTTTAGATGACCCCTGTGTTTTGGTCATTCGACCCCTGCCAGGATGCGATGCACAGATTGAGAACCGCTGGCCTAAAGCAAACAAGCTACCCGACTGCTGACAGAAATATCCTGCCTGGTTCAGGCCAGCTGTTAGTTGCTAAGCAACTTTGTGTCATGTGATACAAAAGTATAAACAAAGGATGGCTTTTGTGTGCGTGGAATTAGTCTTGCCCATCAGGCGGACTGGCGACCACCGAGCCCAGCTTTTCACCTCCTTGTCTGTCTGTCTCATTCCTACCGCCGTGTCTTCCAGGGGTAGAACCGTTGGCAATAAGGCCAGCGGGTCCCTACAACTATTTTTCACTGTCTTTCCCTCTTGGGCTTCTGTCCCCTTCCAGACACCCCTTTACCTCAGGTGGGTTATTCCAAGGTTTCCTATCTGGCATCCGTCTGCCGGAATGAACACAGCAGCCAGAGAGACGGTTCAAGATGTAGGTCATAGCAGCTCTCTCGCTCACTCCTCTGCGGTGGCTCTCACACCAGAGAAAGGTCGTCTTGTTTTCCTTGGATGGAGTAAGGCCCTGGTCCCCTCTCCTCTCCTCCGTCTGTCTCATGCCAGTCGCACTTCCATCTCGGAGCACTTGTACCTGCTTCTGTCACTACCTACAGCCTCTCTCCTCAGCAGCTGCATGACTCCTTTCATTCTTGCTGCCTCCCCAGTCAAGACTTTCTTGTCCATGTGGCTAGGGATCCCCAGAACAGACTCAAGAGATCCCTGGAAGTATTCTCAAATCTCAAAAAAAAAAAGGTGGCTCTACTCATAGTGTTGGTTTATGGCAGTGAAAGGATACAGATAAAACTTAGCAAAAGAAAAAAGATGTAGAAACCAAATCTAGGAGAGACCGGGGGTGACCTTCCAGCTGTCTGGTCCTGGTAGAGTCAGGGAGGCAACTTTCCTAGCAATAATATGTATCTTTAGAGTATCGCCAACTGGAGGGAGGACCCCTAAGCCTTAGTGGCCAGGATTATTCTTGGGAGCTGGTCATGAAGGCCTCGCTGCCCACCGAAATGCTTGCGGATCCTCCAGGAGCCAAGGTCCCCAGGTCCCCACAGTCAAGTCACATTTTGTCATGGTTTCAGGCCTCCAGTGACACAAAAGCATTGCTAGCAGGCAGAGCATTGCAAAGACTTAATCTTCCAGAACTCAAGGAAGGGCCAAAGCTTTCTTTGTAATGAGTGCAGTTTGGATAACCCAGGCCTTCAGTGTTGTATAACCACCCAACATAAAATTGAGGCTCTCCTCCGACATTCTTTACCCTCTGTTTTATTCTAATTAATTAATTAATTACTATCTTTTTGAGACAGGGTTTCACTATGCAGTTCAGCTGGCCTTGAACTCACTTTTGTAGCCCAGGCTGGTCTCGAACTCACATCGATCCTCTTGCCTCAGCCTCCCGAGTGCTGAGATTACAGGTGTGTGCCATCATGTGTGGCTGCCTCTGCTTTATTCTTGATATGAGAGTGGCAATTACTCTCATTTCTCATACATTCTGTTGTGCTTATTTATTTGTTTATTTTTTTAAATTTTTATTTATTTATTTTATTTTTTTCTTGTTTCAGAACTTTTGTTTGTTTATTTATTTTTATGGCTGGCTCAGCCTGCCCTGAGTGCAGATCTGGTGCAGTATATGGTGCCGGGGATCGAACCGCGGTTCCTGCAGCCTCCTGCAGGCGCTTTAGACCACTGAGCCATCCTGTCGGGCCCCTATTTATTTGTTTCTTACCTTCCTCTGTTAAGAAAGTGAGTTCACAGAGGGAGGAGAAATGATTTACTATTTTGTTTCCAGAGCAATATTCAGTGCACGTAAGAGGAGTGTTATGGTTTGTGCATAGGTGTCCCCCCAAATCCTCATGCTGTCATGGGGTGGCTTCTGAAACTTGTAATTGATTACTGTGGAGATGGGTGCTGCCCTCCCCTGGGGCAGGGGATTTGCATTTCAGTGTAAGGCAGGAAGAGAAGTGAGCTAACTGGTAGCTCTCTCCCTGCCCTCTTTCTCTTACCAGCCACCATGAAAGGTTGTTTTCTGCCATGTGCCTTTCTGCCTTCGAGCCAGCTGAACAGGGACCGAAACCTTCAGTAACTGTGGGCTAAGTAAGCCTTTCCTTCCCTCATTTTGGGTGTTGGGTATTTGTCCCCAGCAAGGAGAGAGAGGAGTAACTGAAAGGAGTCAACGAATCCTGAATGAATGAGTGAAGAACAGACCCTGTTGAGGGTGCGAGGGCAAAGGAACTCCTCTAGACAAAAACTGGGGAGCGTTTGGTGCCATTAATTAAGAGTGGGTGCTCAATCCAGTGGTCTTTTCCCATACGAATGTCCCAGGATCTTTGGCAGGTGCCTAGCAGGTACACAGAGAAGAAATCCCTACACTGTTGCTTCCAGAACAGAGGGAGCCTACGTGCCCATCCCTGGGAGACCCAGTCAGTCAGCAGGGTGGACGTGCTCTAGGGCGTGTTACTTCTCCAAGGTCGCTGCGCATGGCGATCTCCTGGGGATCCGGTGATCATGCGGGTTTTGTCTTGGCTTATCTCTGCAAGACGCTAATACTCTCTAGGAGATTCCCATGATGCTGCTCTCTGGGGCCCCCATGAGAGGGAGGGGCAGGGACTGCTGGGAGGAACTCTCAGAGATGAGGCCTGTGCTCTGCGTGTAGTCGCCCAGCATGGCAACCACAAGGCGTATATACCCAGTGAGCGCCTGAAGTACGGGATGACTAAGGAAGCTTAGCTCATGTTAATCAACACTTGATGAGCGCATGTGGCTGATCGAGTGGCTATGGTGATAGTGCATACCTGCAGGACTCTGGAGCAATCCGAAGCAACAGACTAGGTGGGCAGGTGGATCATTAAAACAGCCCTTAGTGCAATGAGGTGGAGCACTATGAGTCTGACCTAGTGGTAACACCCTGAACACCCTCTAGACCCTTCCTAGAATAAACAAACAGATAAATAAATAAATAAATAAATAAACTACACAACTAGAGTCATCAAATAGCGTGAAACCATATAGGTTGACGGAGCAAAGTAGAGTCTACAAATGAGTCGTTCCGTTTGGGCCAGCCCCCTTTTACACAGATGCCACACATGCAGACAGGGAAAAGTACGGTCCCCAGCAAAGGCTGGTAAGAAAAGCGCATGTCCACAGAGAGACCAATGCATCCAAAACCTTTTCTCAGAGCATATTAGAAAATTGCCTCTAGGGACTGGGGAGATAGGTCAGCGGACTAAAGCACCTGCTGAGGCAAGCTTAGGCAAGCACAGGGACCACAGTTCAATCCCTGGCACCTCATACCCATGGCAGCTTCACCCCCAGGGTGGGCTGACCCAGCCAGAGTCCAGGTGTCGCGGTGCACGCCTCTAATCCCAGCAATGGAGAGGCTGAAAGCAGGAGGGTCTCCACGAGTCAGAGCTGTACAGTGAGGCCCTGCAACCACCAAATACATTTTTAAAAAGTTAAGCTCGGTCAAGATGGCGGGCCGCTCGGCTGTTGCAGCATCAAGCCGGTGGCTGGAAGGTCTTTGGAAGTGGTATTACAATGCTGCAGGGCTCAATAAGCTGGGCTTAATGCAAGAAGATGCAATATATGAAGCTGAAGATGTCAAAGAAGCCATAAGAAGGCTTCCAGAAAACATTTATAACAACAGGATGTTTTGCATTAAGAGAGCCCTGGACCTGAGCATGAAGCATCAGATTTTGCCTAAAGAACAGTGGACAAAGTTTGAGGAGGATACATTCTACCTCGAGCCATATCTCAAAGAGGTTATTCGGGAAAGAAAAGAAAGAGAAGAATGGGCAAAGAAGTAACCACATAGTTGGAAGTCTGGATGCAACTATCTTTAAAATATTTTTATGAACTCGTTGAACGCTGAAACACAGTTCAAAAATTATCTGGTTTTTAGATAGTGTACCTTAAATAAATGTCTGTGTATTAAAAAAAAAGTTAAGAAAAATCCCCTCTATGTTCACCAAGGACTTAAACATAACACCTGAATCTGTACCACTAGCAGAACAAACCTTCTTGACATTGCTGTGGACACTGATTTTTTGAAATGGTTTCAAAAGCTCAGGCAGCACAAGCAAAAGTAGACACATAGGATTGTACCACACGGGAATTTTTCGGTGGAGGGAGGGAAGCCACCAACAAAGTGAAAGAAGAAAAGGTAGAGAATGCAGAAAGTATTTGCATATACTTGAAAAGGAGTTATTATATTCAAAGTACATACAGTAAGAACTCAGTTTAATTGCAATAAATCAAATAAGGTCACTGGAAAAAATACAGGCAAGGAACCTGAACAATCATCTCTCAAAAAGAAGACAGGGCTGAGCACGGTGGCGCACGCCTATAATCCCAGCACTCAGGAGGCTGAGGCAGGAGGATCACTGTGAATTCCAGGCCACCTTGGGCTACACTGTAAGCTGCAGACCAGCCTCAACTACACAGTGGACCTCGTCTCAAAATAAGCAAGCACCCAAACAAATGAACAGCTAAGAGGTCTATGATAAGGTGCACAGGAGCTGGGACCAGGATGCATGTCTTTCATTCCAGACACTTGGAAGGCTGGGCCAGGAGCATCACAAGCTTGAGTCCAATCTGGGCAACTTAGCAAGGTCTTGTCTCAGAAAATAAATAGGGCTGGGTTGTAGCTCAGTGTTAGAGCGGTTGCTTAACATGCACAAGGTTCTGCTTCCCCAGTACTAAAAAAATACCACGCAGTATCACTTAGCAATCACAGAGTACATGCAAATGCAAGCCATGATGAACTGCCAGCTATCAGCTCCTACTTGAGAGGATACCTGTGGGAAAGAGATAGCAGCACCTGCGTGGGGAAGGACGGGCAGGAGAGGCAGTCATTGTGCAGTGTTGGTGGGAATGTAAATAAATATAGCCATTAGGGAAAGCGCGGACGAGGCTCCTCAACACATTAAAAATAGAACTAGTACATACTTCAGCAGTCCCACCTCTGGGTATGTGCCCAGAGGAAATGAAGTCAGTATCTCCAAGCAATATCAGGGCTCTCAGGTTCGGTGCTAAGTGATAATCTAGGTAGGGGTGAATCCAAGCACCTGATGATGGGAAAAAACCAGTCTGGATGGTGCACACCTGGAGTCCCAGCACTCTGCGAGGTGGACGAGGCAGGAGGACTGCGGGTTTTGAGGCCAGCCTCCGCCATTAGAGGCTTGGTGAGATCTTATCTCAAAAAGAAGGTGGAGGAGGAAGTAGAGGAGGAGGAGGAAAACAAAGACAGGAAGAGGAGGAGAACTGGGGGGGGATTTTCCTTTAATGACAAAATAGACAGGCCTGAGGGCTATCATGCTAAGTGGAACGGGTGAGACAGAAGAGAACAACGCATAGTGCAGCCGAGAGGTGGCACCTGAGAAGTGACGGTGGTGTCTACCAGAAGCCGAAGGGCGGTGGGAACTTTTTGTGCTACTATGGTGACACAGGTCCCCAGGCCTGCTGCCTCAGGGCTCTGACCCAGAGGTGTCCTACTGCCTGGGAAATGCTGTGGTGGCTGGTAAGCGTTTCACTGCGAGTCTCCAGGAGAGGAGGCTGAGGTGCGTCTGCAGTGTCCACCGGCGTGTGCGTCGGTTTGCTGCAGACAAGGTCTCGCTGCAGAGCCCAGGCTGACCTTGAGCGCACTGGGGACATACTTCTTGATTAAGCTGTCAAGCATTTAATCGTCAGTTTATGAAATTTAATTAATTAATTAACTTATTTATTTTATTTTTTTGTGGCTGGCTCAGCCCCACCCTTGGGGCAGGGATAGCATAGTATGTGGTGCCAGGGATCAAACTATAGTCCCTGAGTTTGCCTGAGCAGGCACTTGAGACTTCTGAGCCTTGGCTCTAGAATTTAATTTTAATTAATTAATTAATTAATTAATTTGGTGCAGGGTCTTGCTACACCGTCCAGACTCATAGCAATCCTCCTGTCTCAGCCTCCCCACTGCTGGGATTATAGGCCTGCAGCGCCATGCTGGGCATTGGTGGCCAGACTGGCACTTGGAGCCAGTACAGTATGCGGTACTGGGGTTCGAACTCAGGTCCTTGTACTAGCCAGGCAGGCGCTTAGACCACTGAGCATCTCCGCAGTCTAGAATTTAATTTTAATTTTAACTTATTTTAATTTTAATTTCCTTTATATGGCCAGCTCAGCCTGCCTGTGGGTGGGGCTGGCACAGCATGTGGTGTCCAGGATCAAACCACGGTCTCTGTGGTTGCCTAAGCTTGCCTCAGCAAGTGCTTTAAACCATTGAGCCATCTTGCTGGCCCTAGAAGTTAACTTTTAACGGTGACTGTATTTAGCAAAAGACCCTTAAAACACTGAAAAACTTGCCAGGCAGTGTTTTGTGAGCCCAGGGGAGCTGGCCCTGGTGTCCCTGGGTCCATCTAGCCCACTCATGGAACTCTACTTTATTTCTACATTGTATGTTTGGTTTTTGTTCTCTTCTGTGTCACCCTGTGGAATAACAAACCTGTGTGTGTGTGTGTGTGTGTGTTGTGTTGTGTTGTGCTGCGTGTGTGTGTGTGTTAGTTGAGATTGGACCAGGGTCTTCTCATTGAGCTACACCCCTGAACCGTTTTATGTTGTATTTTTTTAAAGAATTTTTTATTTTATTTATTTATTTTTTTCTTGTTTCAGAACTTTTGTTTGTTTATTTATTTATTTATATGGCCCGCTCAGCCGGCCCTAAGGGCAGGGCTGGCGCAACATGTGGTGTTGGGGATCGAACCATGGTTCCTGCAGCCGCCCAAGCTTTCCCAAGCAGGTGGTTTAGACCACTGAGCCATCCCGCAGGGCCCCGGGGTCAATAATTGTAGTGCTGACTTCTGCTGGTTTATTGAAAGGAGCAGGTAAAGTTTAATTTTTTTTCTTCTCCTACTTAATTTCTTATAACTTTTTGAGCCCCATTTTGCATGTGTACCTGTGGGAGCGTGGGGAGGAGGTGAGCGGCAGGGCATACCTCCTCGTTAGCCAGGGTGTCCTCACCCCGTGAGCCTCCAATGTTTAATTGAGAATCACCCAAAGAAAGAGACTTTCGAAACCCAGGACGCAGAGGGGTGCGCAGCACGACTTCATTTCGAGCTGTAAATCCAGAGCTCTTCATTAAACCTAAGGAACCTGTAATGGCTTTTGGACTGATCGCCCTGTCACTTTGCGCAGCTTACGTCGGCCATCTCCATGCAACTTAAGAGCATGAAAGGGACCTCTATGAAGCCCTTGACAGTGACAGACACAGCTGCATGCGGAGGAGAACATCTAGGTGGGATTGAACTGCTACTTACTGCCGATGGAGCTTTCTTAAGAGCTCCGCCGTCTTCAAATCAATGACTCTGTGCGTGTACAGAACCATATTTCCTGCTTAACAATATGTGAGTGACAGCCAGGCGTGGTGGCGCACGCCTGTAATCCCAGCACTCGGGAGGCTGAGGCAGGAGGATTGGTGCGAGTTCGAGACCAGCCTGGGCTACAAAAGTGAGCTCAAGGCCAGCCTGAACTGCATAACAAGACCCTGTCTCAAAAAGACAAAAAAAAAAAAAAAAAAAAAAAACCAATATGTGAGCGACAAGATAACACTGCAGGAACATCACTAGTCAATTTGGTTACTTTACAGCTATGGCTGTTAAACTCAGTATTTTTCCACAACAAGAGCTTATCAATATTCCTCTTTCATTAAGTCATCTTACAAAAGTGAAAAAAAAAAGCAAAAACAGTTTTGCGTGTTCCTGTCTGCTTATCCACACCACTGATTGGAAGACGGTATTGTGCAATCTAATGATCATTGTTGAATTGTTTTAAAAAAATTAAAAAGTAGAATTTAGGTTTCTTACGAAGGAAACCCACCTGACAGTAAGCTTGTGTGGTTGATTTATTCCACTTAGCACGTGGTCTCGAGGTGCATCCGTGTTCCTACAGATGACTCCAGCGTATCCTTTTTCTGTGTGGACCCGTGGTTTGTTGCGTGTAAACGCCATCTTTTCCTCACCCGTTCCTCTATCAATGGGCGTATAGGTCACACCCAAGATTGAGTTATTATGAGTTGTGCTGTACTCATGGGCCTGCGTGGGTCTCTGTAACATGACGTCTTTAGCTCTTAGGAAGATACCTAGAAAGGGGATCGCTGGCCATCATCCCGATATCCAATGAGAAGTCACCGTGCAGATTCCTTAAAAGGCCAACCCTAGGCATAGCACCTGCCATCCTCCTGCCTCTGCTTTCTAGAGAGCAAGCATGATGGGCTGGCAACCCTGCCCCTGCCTGGAATCCAGGGTCACTGAGGGCCAGGAGTCAGCTCTCCTTCCAGGGACTTGCCCTCGGAGAGGATGAGCCCGACTGCCCTCCTCTGAGGCTGCTCTGTGACAGGCAGGACTACATTTGCAGTGTCCCTGGAAACAGAGCAGCTCCTGGCCTGAACCTCGGCAGAGGAGGACAAGAGGTTCCGAGGGGCAGCCCCCATCCAGGCCACGCGGCAGGCGCAGGAAGACGGGGCCACTGGACACCAGGAGCTGCACCCGGGGCCACTGGGCGCAGGCTCTCCAGGGAGCTGAGTGAAACGGAGAGTGGAGTTTGGTGGCGTATGGCTTTTATTGTCATCTGCTTGGCTTTTAGAGACAGTAAGGGTGTGGAGATGGCCTTCTTATGGCGGTAACGCAAAGGTGGTGCTTGGGGTTCCTCCCCTCGGTGCCCAAGGGGCCCGAGCCATGGCAGCAGCGTTTCAGGGGTGGGGAGAAAAGACTGAAGAGATGGGCTGGAAGCGGGAGTGAGGGTCAGGATGCAGGACTGAGCCCCTGGGTGGAGGGAGGGGGCCGGGCGCACACACAGGCCGAGGGATGAACCGCGGCGCTGTCCGTGGTCACTGGCTCTGCATTGTTCTCTGGATCCAGTTCCGGTACTTGCACACGTTGGTGTAGACCCCTGGGTAGCCAGGAGTGGCGCAGTTCTCCATCCCCCAGGACACGAGGCCCTGGAGCTGTCCTCCACACACCAGGGGTCCTCCAGAGTCACCCTGAGTAGTAGGAGGGTGAGGGACGGAGAGGGAGACATAGTGTGGACAGAGAGGGAGGTGGGAGGAGATGCCCTGTCCTCCGCAGTGCTCCCTGGCGCCCTCCTCCTGGGCCCTGTCCTCCGCAGTGCTCCCTGGAGCCCTCTTCCTGGGCCCTGCGTGGTCAGTGCTCCCAGCACCCTCCTCCTGGGCCCTGCGTGGTCAGTGCTCCCAGCACCCTCCTCCTGGGCCCTGCGTGGTCTGTCTGTCCCCCCAGCCCTGTGCTGGCCCCTGTACATGGCGTCTTACAGGGCTCCCCCCGGCCCACAGTCTTTGCTGAGCTGTGGAGCCCTATGTGTACCTCTTCTCATCTTACCCCGCCTCTGACTCGCCTAGAGATATACTCAGGTTTCCAGAGGCACTGCACAGTTCTCCAAAGCCTGCTATCGGAGGCACCACCCTAGACCCTTTCCACGGACCCCTGAGTCCCATTCCACCGGCCCTACGCAGGGCTGTTCCTTTAGGACAAGGACTAAAGCCTAAGAGACCAAAGGGCACAGGACTCTCACTCTGCTCCTGTCATTTCCTTTCCCCACCACCTCGCTGGCTTTCTGGCTGCTGAGCTCCTTTGGTACCACAAACAACTCCTCGACATCATCCAGCTCTCACCCTGGCCTCACCTGACAAGAGTCCTTTCCGCCCTGGGGGACTCCAGCACAGACCATGCCTTCAGTGATGGCGCTAGGATAGGCCTGCCGGCAAGCTTGATCTGACACGATGTTGATATTGACGCACTGCAGAGCGTTGGGGTACCTGACTGAAAGAGGGGTGCCAAAGTTTATGACTGGGTCTGCCTTCCCTTAAGACCTGGGAGTCCAGGCACCGTGACACCCCTCAGACCTGGGGTCCAAGGCCCTGCATCCATCCTCAGACTCTGGGTGCAGGGCCTTGCCTCTCTCCTCAGACCCTGGAGTCCAGGCACCACGACCCCCCTCAGACTCTGGGTCTAGGCCCCGCCTCCCCCCTCCAACCCAGAGTCCAGGCCCCTCCTTCCAAGAGTTAGCTGTTTACCTATAGGGCTGGATGTGGTGCCCCAGCCTGAGACCAGGCAGGGTGTGCCTGGGCTGGCGCAGGACCGGGCCAGGCCGATGGGTCTCACCGCCCTCCCGATGCGAGCTTGCTGCCCCAGCTGAAGCAGCATGAGGTCGTTTTCGTGAGTCTGGGCGTTGTAGCGCGGGTGTGGCACCTGGCGCTGTACGCGCAGCACCTGCTGCGTGGCCTCCCACCTCCTGAGGTTGTGTTTGCCCAGGGAGGCGTAAAGGATCCTGGCCAAAGACCCGCAAGAGTCATGCTGCTTGCATCAGACCTGTGGACCCCTCTCAGCCCTACCAAGTCCAACCCTCCACCCCCAACCACGGGCTGACAATTTTCCAGACTCTACTGCCTTCTGTTGGGTTCGTGCAGTCTCTCTGGGCCCAGTGTCCCCTGAGGCTACGCTCTGGCTCTCTGCTTAGGTTCAAAGTGATGACTGCAATTCTTGACTCAATTCCAGAGCCCCATGTTCTACGCTTTGAGTTCTAAATGACACCTCTCGCTTAGGGCTCCAGGGTCTGAATCAGAATTGGTATTATGAAGTCAGTTCCATCCTGACTATCTTGGGCTCTCCTTCTAGCCATGTTCGAGTCTGGACTTTAGGTGAGGCTAAGGATTCGAGGTCACAGCTGGATTTTATGGCACGATTGTGTGACTCTGATGTGAGCTTTGCATTTTCAGATGAACTGAGGGCTTTATTTGGAGTTTTGGGGTTGGGTGCTAGGTTGGGGTGTGAGCTTTCGGTTATGGGGTGGGGTGGAGCTTCCACTCCAGTGGTGGTAGATTGTGAGGTGAGCTAAGGGAGGGTGGGTACTCACACGCTTATCTCTAGGGTGGGCTCTGGGCCCCTGATGAAGCTTTTATGGTCTGGGTTATAGACAATGACTTGAAATCTGTGTCTTGGTTGAGCTCAAGGTTCTGAACATAGGCCCGCAGTCTTCTTCATAAGACAGGTCATTTCAGATTGAATTGTTTCAGATGATAATCTGGGGTCATGATGCCACAGCTCTCTGAGCGCTGGACTTTTCAGTGGGCTGGGTGTTCCAGAGGGAGCTCTAGGTTATGATGTGAACCTAAGGATCTAGGGAGTGACGTTTACCTGGGATTGGTAACCCGCAGTGTGTGCTTCAGTCTCTAGGTTCTAGATGGAACTCCAGTTTCTGGCATTAGCTCTAGTTTATAGGCAGCAGGTGGGCTCTAGCTTGTATTTTGGCTTCAAGGCTAGGGTCTGGGTTCCAGGCCTGTGCCCTGAATCTAGGATGGGTTCTGGGTTCTCACTGGAGCTTCCAGCTATCATCTGAATTCTGGCATTTAAACCCTGGGTTGGAGTCGGGGTCCTAGAGTTCTCACAGAGCTGCTATGGACTGGTTTGTCAATTAAGCCTGGGAACTGGACCAGGCTCCAGGTTTGGGCTCTAATCTTACAGTCATGCGTTCCAGCTGCAGAGTTGTTCTGGGTTTATGTCCAGACTGTGTTTTCTGCCTGGAGTTTGGGTTCTAGGTAGTGTTCCAAATTTCTGAATGTAGACTGTACCCAGGATTCAAGCACTGATCTGGAATAGGGCCACTCTAAATCTCAGTATGGATGGATCTCCAGGTATATGCTAAACTCTAAGCCAGTTTATGGGCTCCAAGGTGCTGACTGGCTTTGCATTTAAAAAAAAAAATTTTTTTTTCTTGTTTCAGAACTTTTGTTTGTTTGTTTAGTTATTTTTATGGCTGGCTCAGCCTGCCCTGAGGGCAGGGCTGGTGCAGCATGTGGTGCCCGTGATCAAACCTCGGTCCCTGCAGCCGCCTAAGCTTTTCTAAGCAGGCGCTTTAGACCACTGAGCCATCCTGCCAGGCCCTGGCTTTGCATTTTATTTATTTTTTATCTTTATTTTTATATTATGGCTGGCTCAACCTGCGCTGGGGGTGGTGCTGGCACAGCATGTGGTGCTGGGGACCAAACTAAAGTCCCTGCAGTTGTCTAAACTTGCCTAAGCAGGCGCTTTAGACCACTGAGCCATCTCACTGGTCCCTTTTTTCTTTTTATTCTTTTTATTTATTTATTTATTTATTTTTTATGACAGGCTTTTCAGAACCTAAGCCAACTCCGGCATTCATGGGATGGACTCTGTGTTCTGAGCTATGTCTTTCACTCTAAGCTCTTCTCTAGATGCCAAAGCAAGAGTCAGCTCTGAGGCGGGGTACTATGCAGGGGTCGGGGTCCTAGGCTCAGCTCTGGGGCTCTACAGCGTCTAGAGCTCACGTGGGGTAAGTACAGGGCCGGGGCGCACTCACGGGCGGGCGCAGTGGGCCGCGGTGAGGGCCCACCGCTCGGACAGCAGGACCCCTCCACACAGGAACTGACGTCTGGCCCCAGCCAGGAGTGCCACCTGCCACGGCTGGGAGTGCTGGATGCAGGAATAGCCCCCAACGATCTTGTTGTCTTCCTCCGAGTTCTGGGCTGTGGCTGTGGCATAGACAGGGACAGGATGGGGAAAGCGGGCACACAAATGCCCTCCTTCCGCGGCTCAACGGAACGCTGCGTCGGCCATGCGCCTTCCTCCACTCCAACCCTGCAAGCACTCTCCTCTTTCTTCCCGACCAACATAACATAGATGAAATATTTTCCCTGCTGTGGCCCTAAGACCATGGAGGAGATTCTGGGCTCCCCCTCAAGCCTCCTTCACGGTGTCTAACGTCGTGTCCTCAGCCACCACCACACCTGCAGCCCGGGACTCCAAGCTGCTACAGGACCTTTCCAGCCCCGCTTCTCCACATACCGCACCCGCCTCCCGTCCTGGCCCAACATGCCCAAGGCTCTCCGGTCTCTTCCCCACACCCCGTGGCCCCAAGGATCCATGATCTGTTCCCCACTTCCTGCATCTGCCAAGCACCACCCCACCTACCAAGCTGGCCAGCCTCGCCTTCATGCTTAGCAAGAACCACTTCTCCTGTATTTCTCCCCTGATGGGCTCCGGAAGAGCCCTAAGGACGAGGACCTCTGTTCCGACAGCGCACATGCAGGGCCTCGGTCTTCCTCCTGATTCCCTGCTGATGGCCCCAGTCTCCTGCCATGGCCCCCGCCCCCAACGCCACCATTTCCTACCATTTCCACCACACAGGCCTTCGGCCTCCAGCCCAGCCTCCGCCCAGTCTTTCTCTGTTCGCTGCTCCAGCGCTTCCCAGGGGTCCACCACCCCACCCCACACTTCCCTTACCTCCAGCCAGGACTTGGAGTGCAGACAGCAGGAGAAGAAGCATCCTGGGCTGGCTAGGGAGAGGCAGCTTCGGAGAGACAGTGGGAGAGCAGGAATCCACAGAAGAACCCCGCACTGAGGCCACGCACACAGAGACACCGACCCCGGGACACACGGGGCTGGGACAGAGGCCGAGGCTGGAGACCACCGGGGCAGGCAGGACCCTCGGGGAGGATGCTGGGCTGGCTCAGTTCCCCCGGATCTGGTGCACGAAGGAGCGAGAGCGGGTGTCACTTCCCAGTCAGGTCAGCAAAGCCTTTTATTCCCTGTCTGCGCCGCTGGCCCTGCCCCCCACCGCCCTTCTTCTGGCATTCCATTTTTATTGTCTGATCTCCCTGACAGGACTCCGGCTTCCCCTGCCCTTCCACCCCTTCTCTGCGGTCAGAGAAGCGGCCGCAGTTAACAAGAACCCGCCCTTGAGAGATGCTATAATCTAGAAGGAATCTGGGAAGGATGGAGGATGACCCTGGGGCGGAGTGGACGGGGAAGGTTGCCCTGTCCAGGCCGCGTAGCTTTGGTCATGCACGGCCGGAAGTGGGGTTGGGGCTCAGAGGAAGGGGCTGGAATGCAGGAAGCACAGGACAGTGGGAGGCTGTGGGGTGAAGGGCAGGTAAGGCACGAAGGTAGGGTGACCAGAGGAAAGGAAACACAGGCACAGGGAGAGGTGTGATGGGGGTGGCAGACAGGGAGGGGAAGGGAGAAGGACGGGAAGGAAACCTAGATGGGAAGCCGGTGGGGAGGGAGTAAGCCCCAGGGACGGGGTGGCCCAGAGATCGTGGGCAGGTAGCTAGGAAGGGCAGGCAGACAGAGCGCTGCTCCCCAAGATGGCAGCAGTGGCCGTGGAGAGGCAGAAGAGGAGCAGAAGGAACTGGCGATGGGTGGAAGACGGGGACAACACAGGCAGGTGGCCTTGGGGTGGCTCAGGAAGCAACGCCGCCAACAGGCGAAGAGAACACTCAGGGAGCTGGTGGTGTCGCCACGGAAGTCAGGGAGAGACGGAGCTCGGGACAGCATGGGTAGCAGGCCCGGAGGGCTGGGGTCCTCATGGCTCTGAGATGCAAGGGTCGGGGCCTCGGCCAGGAGGAGGAGGAGGAAGAGCAGGCCTAGCACCAGGGCTGGCGACCCTTAACTTGGGTCTGCAGAGGGGTGGGGAAGAGCAGGGTGTACGGGCTGGGCCAGAGCTGGAGGCCCAGGGAGCGGGGACAGAGAGCCAGAGATAACAAGTGGGGTAGGGAGATGGGAACAGGTCCAGCCCTCGGGGGGGGGGTCCTGGGACCAAGGGTTCCGCCCCGACTTGGGGGGGAGGGGAGCTGTTCTCCAAGCCCCGCCCCCAGCCTCTTCAGTTCCTTAATGATTATAATTTGTCCCTGGGCCTCGGGAGCACCACCCCAGGCCTGCCGCCAGGCCAGGCGGGGCAAGCGAGGTGACTCAGAAGGCTTCCCCTGCACTCTCTCCCTCACCTCCCCTGGGAGGCTCCCAGCTACTTTCCTCCTCGGCTATGCCGCAGCCCCAGCCTTCCTATGCCCAGGCACCTAAAGAATCCTCTGGGGACACGGGCGTGGGGTGGTAGTGGGGAGAGGAGCCCACCTGCCGTGGATTCAGCCTTGGCGTGGGTGGTAACGCGGATGGATCCCAAGGTCTGCACGCTGAGCTACACCCCCTGGCCTTTCCTATGTTTATATTTTGAGGCAAGATCCTGCTAAGTTGTTCAGGCCGGAGTCAAACTTGAAATCCTCCTGCCTCAGCCTCCCAGACTTCTGGGATTGCAGGTTGCACCAGTATGTACGTGTGGGAAGTTCTGGGTCTAGATGGGGTGGTGGCAGTTACCCACACTGAGACAAATCGACACTGACCCCCACCCCCACGCAGGTGCACACACACAAATAGCTGTCTCCAAACAGTGAAGGCGGGGGTGAGACCTGGGGTTTAGGTAACAGCCCAGCAGCCATGTGGTCCCAAGTTGTCCCCATGTGGGGGAGGTGTGGAAAGGCACCCCTGGGTCTCTGTCCTACGTGTGACTTCCAGGGAGTAGTCATTAATTAACTTAAAATATAAAAAGTTAAAAAGCAAAACGGAGTTCTTGTTCCTAGAAAGCATCAGGCTAGGGCCCAGACAGATAGCTCAGCAGAATAAAGTGCCTGCTTAGGCCGGTGCAGGGACCGAGGTTCAATCCCTGGCCTGCCGTGGCAGCCCCGCTCCCGGGATGTGCTGAGACGGAGACTGGGACTGGGTGCGGTGGCATGTGCCTGTAATCCCAGCACTTGGGAGGCTGAAAACAGGAGGAGCACTATGAGGGCAGTCTTTGGGGGAGACCCTGTAGCGCTCATACTAAATACGTTAGAAAAAGAGGGGGGGGGAGGGAATATAGAACCGGCTTTAAAGGAAGCCCTAGTGAAGGGCTCACTCCATGCACAGCTGATGAATGCGCGCGCGCCTGCGTCCCGGCCACGCTGCTCACCTCCGTCAACTCGCCATCTTGGAGCTCGGCCTGGGCAGCAGCGTGAGCCTCAGTCCAGCGTCCTGTGCCCGAAGGGTCCCTGGGTATAGGAAAAAAGCTCCGAAGTGCAGGTGGATAGGAGTTCGCCAAGGTGGCTGGAGCGGGGCTCAGAGCCCGGGACAGAGAAGGGCTAGAGACAGCAGGGGCTGCGTGCAGCTGTCGGACCTAAGGGCGGGGCCGTGATGCTGAGAAGGGAGCAAAGGCCGGTGGGCTCTCGCTGGGGACTCAGAGCTGCGGCTCGGAGGCTGGCAGCCGAAATCAGCCCTCACACACGCTTTCCTGTGTCCCCAGCGCTCCGCACAGCCAGGCGAGGCCTGGAGCCTGCTTTCGCAGTGCTGCTTGCTGTGTGCTTGTGAGAAAATCATTACTTTTTAAAACGTTTCTTTTTCTTTATTATTATTATTATTTTCTTGTTTCAGAACTTTTGTTAATTTATTTATTTTCATGGCCGGCTCAGCCTGCCCTGAGGGCAGGGCTGGCACAGCATGTGGTGCCGGGGATCGAACCGCGGTCCCTGCAGCCGCCCAAGCTTTCCTAAGCAAGCATTTTAGACCACTGAGCCATCCCGCCTGGCCCCTCTTTTTCTTTTCTTTCTTGCGGGCCTGGGGTTCGAACTCATGACCTTGCACTTGCCAGCCAGGCACTTGTGCCAAGGAGCTGTCAGTGTTTCTTGTGACAAAATACACACCCATTTAGGACCTTCGCCCCATTGCGTGCAGTGCTGTGGGACACCCGACTTTCACCTCGACGAGCGGCCATTGCTGCCGTCCTTCTCACCGGAGCTTTGGCGCGGTCAGCCGCTGAAACTCTGCCAACGACAGAACCATCCCTGTCGACCTGCCCGCCTTCCGGACGGCGGAAGCCACCATCCTGCCCTGTGAGCGCGGCACCTCCAGGTACCCTGAGTAACAGGAATCGCAGCGCTCACCCTTCCTTCCCTGCGCGGGCTCTTCTGCTCCGCATAATGTGCTCGTGATTCACCAGCAGGGTGCAGCGCCTACCAGAATTTCCTTCCCTTTAAAAGCTGAGTAATACACGCTGTGTGGACCGGCCACGTTTTGTTTATCCAGCTAAATTCTTGGTGTGGATTAACTTGCTTCCAGTCTCCTATCGACCTTTCTTTTTCCCCCCTTCCTGGGGGAGGAATTTATTGTGCACCTACTATGTAACCACCCACCCACCCATCCATCATCCACCCATCCACCCACCCACCCACCCATCCACCTACCCACCCATCCACCTACCCACCCATCTACCATGTTCCTAGTTTCTAGGAAAGCAATAGTTAAACAAAATAGCCAAAAAATATTCCCCAAAAGAAGAACAAGAATAAGAACAGGAGGAGGAGGAGGAGGAAGAGGAGGAG
>PVJA010022288.1:0-34477 GCA_004027025.1 Myocastor coypus
CTGAGTGCTGAGATTATAGGCATGCGCCACCATGCCCAGCTTGATATTCTTTTTTAGACTTTGTACGTGAAAAAAATCAGTCGACTTCAAAGATTTGATGCTTTTTTATAAATATCAAATAAATAGTAAAAACTATTTTGTGATTTTTTTCCTCATTAAATATTCACTGTTTAATATAATAAAATTCATAAAATTAAAATTAGTAATTCATCAATAGAGATATTATACTTTGATGACAAAATTAATCTTATGCTCCAAAGAGCTACATTATGAAGGTATTGTATCAAGTAGTAGGAAAGCAGAGTGATGCGTATGTGAACTTGTTTTTGTGAAAGTGCTCAGTAGCTGGTCTGAGAAGGAGCTTAGGATTCTTAGTGAGTTGGTGAAGGGCTCATCAAAAAGTTTTGGTCTAATTGAACTTTTTGTATGCTTCATTCCTGAAGATAGTTATTTATACATGTGTACACTGCTGAACACCGATGGTGCATGTAAGCGTAACTGTATGTGAGAAATCTTTTCCTCTGGGAGATGGGCCTCATACAAGTCTAATAAGGGGGTGTAAGCAGGGCTGGGGAGATAGCTTAGCATCCTAAGCTCCTGCCTGGCAAGCACAAGGACCCGAGTGTGATCCCTGGCTCCACATGCCATTCTGGCCTGGAACTGGGTGTGGTAGCAAATGCCCATAATCCCAGTGTTAGGGAGGCTGAGATAGGAGGATCACTAAGAATGCAAGCTGTGTAGTGAGACCCTGTACCCAATAAATAAACAAATCAACAAATAAATTTTTAAAAATTAAAAAAAGATGTCATCAGTTTTTCCTGGAATGTCTGATGGCAACTCTGTACACTGCATTTGAAAATTCAGAGTGGGTATTTATATCAGCTGAAGATGGAGCTGCACTGTACCCACATGTGTTTAGAGAGGTGGAAATACTTCTGGAGCTTGCTGTACTGGACCAGCCAGGTCCCACAAGTGCACATCTCCTAGACTTGGGTCTCCACTTCGCTGACAACATGGCCTGCACTGAGTCCCAGTTAGCACTGTGCTCTTCCCTACACAGCATCCTATTGTCCCCGATGCTGTGCATGCCAGAGCACTGCACCACTGAATTCATGGAAACGCCACCGACAGTGACATGATAATGCTAAGTGTTCATGGTCTTATGGGGCTGCGGTAAGAACTGTCCAGGACCCACATAGTCTGAGCCCTGGGCTGAACACGACAGTCTTCAACAGTTGGCACAGAAAGCCACCTTAGACACTGCCACAGCGCCACTGGCACAGACTACTGTGGCTTTCTCAGAGGAAGGGTCACAAAGTACAGGGGTGATCGTAATTGCCCTTTGCAGTGCGGTACATCTGCAGTCATTCACAGCATGTACAGTTTTCTTTGTTTTTGTTTTTTGAGACAAGCTCTTAACTATGCAGGTCAGGCTGGCCTTGAGCTTACTTTGTGGCCCAGGCTGGCCTTGAACTCTAAGTAATCCGGCTTCAGCCTTCTAAGTGCTGGGATTACAGGTATGTGCCACCAACCAACTTTTAGTTTTTGAAAACATCCAGTACTTAAAATTTTCATCAAGCACATACTACATATGTAAATAGCACAACTCATCAATCTACTTAATTCTTTTTTTTAATATATATTATGGCCAGCTCAGCTTGCTCAGCCTGCTCTAGGGGTGGGACTGGCAGAGCATGTAGTGCTAGGGATCGAACCTTGGTCCCTGCAGTTGTCTAAACTTGCCTAAGCAGGTACTTTAGACCACTGAACCATCTCACTGGCCCAATCAACTTAATTCTTTTTGTCCATTGTAATTGTTTTATCTTCAATTGTTTCTATTCCTTTAAAAAAAAAAAAAAAAAGCAAAGAGGTTTTACTTTACCAACTCACAAATGTCTGTTCTTTGGAGATTGAGCTAAGACCTACTATGAAGTAAGTGGAAAAACTTTATATGATGAGCTAGCTGTTTTGTGTACAGAACTAGGAGTTGCAAAGGAGTTTAAGGACTGCTACGAGCCAGGCCCCTAGTCTGTGAGAACTGAACCACACTAATGCGTCAGAACATTTGCAGCAGGACGAGCACGTGTGCCTTGGTCAGGACGTGGCTGTGAAGCCCAAGTTAGTATTAAGCACCCTGCAGATCACAGGGCACTCAGTTGGGAGCTCAGAAAGCTGCATTGCTGAACACACTTTCCTCTTCTAAAGATGCACCTGCTGGAATATGTGGTTGGGTCCAAGTAGAAGAAGAGATATTGCAAGACAGCCTAAAATGACAAAAGATAATTGATTTGCAAATGGAAGGCTTTCTCCCATTTTTAGGTATAATTGATCCTGACTCTAAACTAAATGCATTTCCAATTATGTTAATATATGCTTTGCTACCATAGACTATTAGTGCTTCTGTGCCATGGTGAGGGACTCATTTTTGTTTCTTAGAATTTTAGGCGGTCCTCTTTTATGCTTTTCTGACAGCTACCTGGTTCAAATTCACATAGTTCCAGAATAGTTTTCTATGTGAATAAACTGTGCATTAAATGGTTTTATCATTAGCAGGAGTTTTATATTACACTGTTTCAAAGTTATAAAATTTAGAATTGTAATGTAGGCAGATTGTATTATTAAAAGTGATGAAAAAACTGGGCGTGGTAGCTCACGCCTGTAATCCCAGCACTTGGGAGGCTGAGGCAGGAGGATCGGTGCAAGTTCAAGACCAGCCTGGGCTACAAAAGTGAGCTCAAGGCCAGCCTGAGCTGCATAGTGAGACCCTGTCTCAAAAAGACAAAAAAAAAAAAAAAAAAAAAAAAAAAAAAAAAAAAAAAAAAAAAAAAAAAAAAAGTGATGAAAGTGAACCTTACTGTATTTATTTTTGCTGTAGAAAATAGAACTTCCAAATAAACTGGCAAAACGCTATCCAGCGTATGAGCTGTACCTTTATGGAGAAGGATCCTATGCTGAAGAACACAGAGTCCTCCCTTTGACAGGAATTCCAGTTCTCTTCCTCCCTGGCAATGCTGGAAGTTACAAGCAAGGTAGGTTCTGAGAGCTGGATTGACATCTGTGGGAGTCAGGTACGCAGCCCTGACAGCACTGCACCAGGGACCCTGGAGGCAAGCCTGTGTGACCCCTTCCCAGGGAGCAGGTACATTTGAGGAGTACAAAGAGAAGAAGAGCTGCAGAGTGAGAAGGGGCGGAATTAACAGACGATACAGTCAGTGTTTGGGAACCAGCGGAAGGGAGAGGCTCACGTTAGAGATGGAGCGTGCAGAGAAGAGAATCCAGAGCCGTGGTCAGAGACGTGGGCTAGTGGCACATATGATGCCAAACACAAAACGACATGTTTTTCTTCTGGAGCTGTTTAAGGTGGATTTGGAAGTATAGAAGGAGCCACAGATCTATGAAGGTAGAAAAGTTGTAGGCACAGATTCCAAGTTCATTGCTGACTTAGAGAAGACGTGTGATAGTTGTAGACATAAGAATAAAGTATGTGACTCTGCAAGTCATTTCACGTTCAGCTAAAATTTGTTTTCTCGGTTAGTAAAATAATTAGAATTGTTACGTGATGAGACTAGAACTGTTCCAACATGTGCTAACTATACCTGCGGATGGGTCTATTCATCTAGCAGATATTTATGGATACCTGTCCTGACCCAGGCACTGTTGTAGGTCCCAGGGCAGGGATGGCGAACCCTTTAGAAATGGTGTGCCAGAGCTGCAAGCCAAACCCATTTCCTGATCACAAGTGCTGATACTGTGATAAACCTGTGTGCCCGGCTACTGGGGGCTGCGGTGGTGACTTGGTGCGTGCACTGGTAGAGAGGCTCGGCGTGTCCCCTGCGCCACATGTGCTGTACTAGAGACCCAGAGCAGCCTGAGACCCAGGAAGCCCCTTTCTGATCAAGCAGTATTCTCGTTGGAGAGACAGTCACATCACAAGCATATCAGTAGTATTACAGCAAGAAAGGAAAATTGAGGAGATAGAGAATGCATAGTGCCTGGAGATGCTTGGGTTGGATGAGGTCGGCAAGAAAGGCCATGGTGAGAATTTGAGTGTAGGCCCTGAGGTAGCAAGAGCTGCGTGCCTTCAGGCTGCTATGTGGAGGGAAGAGTGAGAAGGAAGCAGTAAAGCAGCCATGGAGTATGGCATGTAATCTGGAGGAAACGCTGAGTTCTTATCTAAGTGGGATAAGGACTTTGGATAAGCAGTGGTACTGTCTGTCTAAACCAGGTGGGAGCCGACATTTCCTGTGAGAGTCTCCTTAAATCCTCAGGAAGTGGGATGAAATTCCTTTATTCCTCTTCGAAGTATCCTTCCTCTCCTAGCTAGTACACCCCTTAGTGAAGGAAAAGGTAGAGAATGAGTAGCCCATTCGCTTTACCATTACTTATTTTAGAACATTGAGGGCACATTTAACTATATTTGAGCCTCATATAGCCACCAGGTTAGTGTGTGCCTCTAAATTAGTACTGTTAATGACTGTTGCCCTCTAATAAGTTCACATCCATATTGAAGTTTATTTCTAAAGAGATTTTGAAACAAGTATAGATGCAGCCTCAGAATACCTTGCTTGCTCCGCCCTTCTTTACCCACAGTTCGTTCTATTGGCTCCATCGCACTCAGGAAAGCAGAAGACATTGACTTCAAGTACCACTTCGACTTCTTCAGTGTGAACTTCAATGAAGAGCTGGTGGCCCTGTATGGCGGGAGCCTCCAGAAGCAGACCAAGTTTGTGCATGAGTGCATCAAGGCCATCCTTAGGCTCTATAAGGTAAGAGAGCAGCATGGCACAACCTAGTAGCTTTTTATTTGGAAACTAACTATTTTTAAAATATTTTAATAATGTATTGAAAATGTATTTATTTATATGAAAAGTAGAAGAGGGTACAGATTGGGTCTTTTGAGTACATTGCCTTGACCTCAGTGAAAGTTTTCAAACTTAAGTTGGATTTATAATAAACTATTGTTCTGTAAGTGTAATTTGTAATGAACTGAATCTTTAATATTACACACTAGGCATATAGTAGGTCATTTTTCTTTTCCCCATTTTTTGTTCTATATTTTTTCTAGTGACTATATTAAAACTAGTGAACTGTACTGTTTTTAAATTAAGATATTTTAGAAAGGAAGAAGAGTCAGGTTGCAAACAAGTATGGCAGGAGTTGGAGAGAGGACAGCGGGGCCCCTGGACGAGACAGGCATGGTGTGGGCTGGGGAGGACGTTCCTGGCAGAGGGGCCTCATCCTGACACAAGTCTGAATCAGTACAGTGGTGAGCAAAACCAGAGCCCAGGCCTGTGCAACTTGCATTGTTGTGGGGAGAGGCGGATAAGCATGATAAACGAGAAGACCATGTCATCTCATGTGGTTAAAGTGCCAGTAGGCAAAGCAAGGCCAGAGAGAGAGATGGCAGCCATGGGCAGGGGGCTGTGGGTATATATAAAGGCACCCAGGGAGACTCCTTCATGTATGGTCTAATGCATACCGAGGGCATGAGCGAATGTACTGCTTAAATACACGGAAAAGCCTGTGCGTAAGAAACCAGTACATGGATCAGCATACCCGGGCACCAGAAGCACTGGGCCAGGCCGTGCAAGCTGGTGGACATGCAGGGAGATGGGCAGATTGTGGAGACACAGGCAGTTTTAAGGACTTTGCCTTTTACTTAAATACACCTAAGCCACCAGAGGCTTAGTGCAAGGAAGTGCCGTGCCCTTATTTCACGGCGCCGCTCTCGTTGCTTTGGAGGACAGACTGAAAACATGAAGTGGAAGCAGAGAGAACAGGAGAGTAGCAGCTCAGGCAAGGGATAGTGGTGGTGTAAGTCAAGGCAGAAGGAGCTGAAGTGGTCAGACTAGCTCAGTGGCATAGAATCTCCCTGGCAAGTGCAAGGCTGGAGTTCAATTCCTGGTATTAAAAAAAAACAAGATTGAAGCATAAGATTTGCTGGCAGATCAGAGTGGAGCAAGAGAAGCGCTAGGGATGACCCTTAGGTTTCCAGCTGACTTCAGCTGAAGAGACTAGATTACTCTTCAATGAAGGGAGAAAGGCCGAAGCACTTGGAAGAGCCGAGAGCTTAAGCAGGTTCGGTGTGAGACGCAGGTAGCTCTTCCAAGGATGGCTCGTGTATCAAGAGTTCAAGGCTGCAGTTTTGGAGAAGAGGGCAGTGTGGAGATAATTACCTGGTGTATGACAGGGTGCAGGTGAATTCACAACCATGGACAGAAAGCGGTGACCGACAGAGTCTGTAGTGATAGCAGCTAGTACAGCGCAAAGGCCTGGTCTGTCCGCTGTAGGAGACAGAGTTCCCAGGAAGGTCAAAGGAGAGGCGGGGCCTGCTGTTAGGGAAACAGTGAGCGCCTCAGGGTGAAGGAGCAAGTGCTCCACCATGCAGCCAAGCAGGCGAGTGTGGCTGGCTGACTGTGTGGCTCCCCGGGGCCTCGGCAGGAGCCATCTGTGGCACCTTGTGGTGATCCCTGATAAGAATGATTAAAGGGTGTGCGGAGGTTGGGTCCATAGGGACAGCAAGGATCGGGCAGATCGTGGCTTCTGACAAACTTTGCTGTGAAGATGCGTATAGAGCAACGTGGTCACTAAGGGGAAAGTGAGAGGGAAGAGTTGCTTTTATTTTTGCCAGGCAGGTGCTTGTGCCAGTGAGTGATCTGCCCAGCCCCTGCTTTTATTCTTAAGAACACGGTGCATTTATAGGTGGGTGAGAGTGAGCCGGTGGAGAAGGAAATGGGAAGGACGGCTGTGTTTTGGACTTCAGAAGGCTGAGGAGAGTAGGTTTCAGAGTCCAAGTGTCAGCCTTGGCTTCTGCTCAGGCCAACTGCGGGCATCCCAAGCCCCTCCCCAGCTCTGACGATTGGCCAGGAAGAGCCCAGGGCTCAGCATATAATTGTATTCATGATCATGATTAATTGTGAGGAAGTAATACACAGCGAGAGCTAGCAAAGGGAATAGCGGGTGGGGAGAGTCTGGAGCAAAGCCGTGTGAACTTGCAGAAGTTCTGTCCGAGAACAGCCACTTTGCATTGGATTCCTGTGTCAGCTGAAGGTGACATTTGTGAAGTGCTGCCTGCTGGGGAGACTCACTAGACATGCAGCCCCTAAGGTTGTCACAGGGTGCTGATCTCCCTGCCACCTCGGCCTGGTGCACCCCGCAGTTCCAGCTGGAGGCCCTGAGGTGCCCCCTGAGGCCATGCAGTTTGTGCAGAGGGTCCAGCCAGTGGCCCTGCCCTGACCGTGGCCGCCTCAGACCTCAAGGTTCCCACTGGACGTGCAGTCTGTTCTGAGGGCAGCAGTTGGCCCCTCTGTGGTCATTCCTCTCTGCAGGAGAAACAGAAGCGAGGCAAAGGCGGGGTTAGTGCAGGGTGACGAGCTGATCTGGTGGTGGAACTGAAGAGAGCAACCGACACAAGCATTGTTTGAAAAGCAGTACTGACTGAAGCATTGTTATAGCCAGTAAGTGTTTGGAATGTGACTTTATTTTAAGCCCAAAATCAGAGTGGAAAAATAATATAGGGGATACAGGATATAATACAGTGATACAGGAGATATCCACATGACGAGATGGAACATTTCTATGGCAACTGTAATTTTTGGGAATTTTTTTGTGCTGTTTTCGGGTTTGTAATAATCCGATTCTACTATCTGTAGAATCTTAATAGCAAATGATGTAAACATGATTTGCTAGACAAGTATATGAATTGTGTTTATTTTTTATTTTTTATTTTTTTGTCTTTTTGAGACAGGGTCTCGCTATGCAGTTGAGGCTGGCCTTAAGCTCACTTTTGTAGCTCAGGCTGGTCTTGAACTCGCACCAATCCTCCTGCCTCAGCCTCCCGAGTGCTGGGATTACAGGCGTGCGCCACCATGCCCGGCTTGGATTGTGTTTAGAAAACAAGTCTGTGAAAAATGATAGCACAGGGCCCGGCGGGATGGCTCAGTGGTCTAAAGCGCCTCCTTGGGAAAGCTTGGGTGGCTTCAGGGACCGCGGTTCGATCCCCGGCACCACATGCTGCGCTAGCCCTGCCCTCGTGGCGGGCTGAGCCGGCCATAAAAATGAGTGAATAAACAAATAAAGGTTCTGAAACAAGAAAAACATAAATAAATAAAATAAAAAATTCTTAAAAAAAAATGATAGCACACAAAATATGCATTGAGGGGCCAGTAAGATGGTCCAGCGGTCTAAAGCGCCTGCTTAGGAAAACTTTGGCAATGGCAGGGACTGAGGTTTGATCCCTGACACCACATGCTGTGCCAGCCCCACCCCCAGGGCAGGCTGAGTCAGCAATAATAATAATAATAATAGTATGTATTGAGCAAGGTTTTAGTTAAACTACATGAAGGTGGGTTTTTGTATCATATGATAGAAAGTTTAGGGAGAGTTTAATTTTCCTGTTAAGTTGTTCATTTACAAAGTCAAATATGTAGTATTTTTATTACGATACTAATTAATTATGCTGTGGTGATTTTTTCAATAGGGTCAAGAATTTGCTCCCAAAAGCGTGGCAATCATTGGTCATTCCATGGGTGGCCTTGTTGCAAGAGCGCTACTTACACTGAAAAACTTCAAGCAAGAGCTAGTAAACCTCCTGGTCACACAAGCCACACCTCACGTTGCTCCCGTGATGCCACTGGACCGGTTCATTACAGGTGAGGCCCCTCCCTGGGCGCTGTCTGACCTGTGCTCTCAGGAGGAAGGAAGCTGTCCTAGTGCCCTGCACTCAGTGTGTCTCACGCTGCCTGGTTGCACAGTGGCACACCAGTCGTGACATCTCTCATGGCTTCCCACTTGGGCCTGTCAGCAAAACGCTGCCACTGGGTTCCTCTTTCCGAGTGGCCTGAGCATGGTAGTCATAGGTGCCGGGGCTTCAGCTTGATCATTCTCCAGGATGATTGCTCCTCTCGAGATGTGTGTGTGCCCCCTGTGCTTTGTTGGCTACTCAATGTCCTGTTAAAGATACACTTGCAGTTCATTAAAATAGTAGCAATGCTTTTTTAAAAAAATAAATAGGTACCCTGCTAGAGTTGCTAGTGCTCATTGAGCTCTCACTGTACTTTGGGTGTGTTAAGGACTTCACCTGATGTGTGAGCAGACTTTGTGTGTACTGCAGTCTTCTCAGGAAGGTGCCGTTATCCCCATTTTAGGGGTAAGAAAGGTCAGGATAAAGGTTTTCTTTTCTTTTTCTTAAAGACAGGGCCTCACTCAGATTCCCCACCTGGCCTCAAACTTGCAATCCTCTTGTCTCAGCCTTCCGAGGAGCTCAGATGATAGGCCTGCCCCACGCCCCACTCTCCTAAAAGTCTTGCTCAGTCACATGGCCAGAAGGTCAGGCAGTGTGTGACTTTCGCACTGCAGCTGTTAACTTGGGCATGGTCTGTACCTGTGGCGTCCCATGGAGGTGTGTTACATTACAGGATGGAAGGCTGCATAGTGTTAGGGCACAGGATGTTCCATCAAATGAGTCTGTGATATTATCTAACAGGGATACTATCACAGAGTAACAATCAAATAAGACTCTTCACTGCTTATACAAATATTATAGGAGAAGGAAATGTATGGGAAAAATTCCTTGTTCTTGTCGGGAAACTCATATAGCACTTGTTTTTGGTTTTTGTTTGTTTGTGGGGGATTGAGACAGAGTCTCTAGCTGCATAGCTGAGGCTGGCCTTGAACTTGCAAGCATCCATCCCCCTCAGGCCCTCAGTGTTGGGATTACAGGTGTGTACCACCACACCCCTGTGTAGCTTGTTACCTATTGAAATTTCCATTGTATTAGTTTTAGAAAATTTTGTTCATAGTTAAGTAATAAATATACCCTAGTGAAGCCGGGTGTGGTGGCGCACCCCTTTAATCCCAGCACTCGGGAGGCTGAGGCAGGAGGATCAGTGCGAGTTCGAGACCAGCCTGGGCTACAAAAGTGAGCTCAAGATCAGCCTCAACTGCATAGCGAGACCCTGTCTCAAAAAGACCAAAAAAAAAAAAAAAAAAAAAAAAAAAAAAAAAAAAAAAAAAAAAAAAAAAAATATATATATATATATATATATATATATATATATATATATATATACCCTAGTGAAAAAAATATATATATACCCTAGTGACACAAACCAAATTTTCTGAAGTTTCCATCTTAACAATATAACATTGCTAAAAATTACTTTATGTGTTGGAAGTATTCAGTGTGTACTTTTTGGAAATTTTAACATTTTAAAAATATTGCCTGGAGGAATATCTTAATAAACCTTACAATTTTGCTATTATAGTTGTTTAAATTATTTTTACGTGTAAGTCATAAGTGAAAATAGGTTTATATATATAAAAAGAAAAAAAGAAAATAGGTTTATAAAAGGAAAGAGGTGGCTGGGTAAACAGTAGCCTAACCACCTGCTTAGCAAGGGCAAAGACCTGATTTTGATCCCTGGTACTGCATGCTATGCTGGCCACCGAAACTGGCGTGGTGGCAAATGCCCGTGATCTCAGCACTGGGGAGGCTAAGACAGGAGGATCACTATGAGTCTGAGCCATGCCATGAGACCCTGTACCAAAGAAATAAATAAAAGATTTAAAAAAGATTTTTTTTTTAATAAAATAGAGGAAAGGGCTGAGCATGGTGGTGTATACCTGCAATTCCAGTGCTCAGGAGGTAGAGGCCAGAGGACCACTGTGAGCTAAAGGTCAGCCTGCACTCCATAGCAAGACACTGTCTCACAAAGCCAAAAAACAGCCCCAGGCCAAAAGTCTCATTCCTTGTCAGTCCAATTGGGAACCTTTTGTGTCACTGCATTTCTGATGGTATGTGCAGATGAGCCATGTAGACTAGATTACAGAGTGGCTCAAGACCAGCAGGAAACAGTCTGGGAGCTAATCCTCCCAGAAGAGCCCTTGGAGAGTGCACAAGGGTGGCAGCAGTCTCTTTCTCGTAGGTTCAGGCTAAAAGTGGTGCTTAGAGCCAGAAAGTTCTAATTAGTAGGCTTTCCGTCTGTATTTTTCAGTTGCATTAAGTCAGAATTAAAATTGAGACAATTAGCCGGGCATGGTGGCGCATGCCTGTAATTCCAGCACTTGGGAGGCTGAGGCAGGAGGATTGGTGTGAGTTCGAGACCAGCCTGGGCTACAAAAATGAGCTCAAGGCCAGCCTGAGCTGCATAGCGAGACCCTGTCTTAAAAAGAGAAAAAATAAAAATTAAAAATAAATAAATAAAACTGAGACAATTAATTCCAACAAAGGTGGAGTTTCAGCTTCCAGGCAACAGACGCTACAATCAGAAGTGGGTCTCTGTGGCCTGGGGTAGACCGTGGAGCTGCTCTGCCTCAGGCCTGGCCCTCCTGGGCAGGTCCTCCCTTAGCTGTGCCTTATCTTCACACCATGGCCCAGGGAGCCCGGCTCCACTGACTCTTTGCCGCAAGCCCAGGCCCTCTCCCAGGGCACTGAGGCCATTTTACCTGGCCTTGTTCTCCTGGGGCAGGAAAGTATGGCCTCAACCTAAAACAGGCCATGCAGGCAGCACATGCACTTAGACACCGGGCCCGTGCTATGCACGACAGGCTTGAGGCGGGAAGGAGAGAAGAGAGCGGAGGCCCAACCTCTGTTGTCACGTGCTGCCGCGATGCAGGGCCAGTTCAGAGGAGTCTGGAAGACCTTGCTCTGTGTCTGGACTCCAAAGTTGTGTGCCTAGGTAGGAACAGAAATGCATTAATGCATGGTGTGTCTCCTGGATTTTTGACTTTTAACTGTTTGGATATAGGGCATGTGTGGCCCGCTGGTGCTCTAGTCCCAGGCCCTCCAGACATTCAGGCCCAGCCTGGTGACCGCACGAGTGCATGCTCTGCACTCCAGAGAGCGTCCCTTGTGGAATGGAGTCCTGGGTGGGGTCAAATGCCGGGATCAGAATGCATTAACTTCTGATGACCGGAGAAAGCCGTGAGTGCGCCTCTGGCCGTCTCACCTTAGTAACCCTTGGCACGGAAGCGTGCCTGCCTTCCGTACACAGTCGCCATCTGCATGTTCTTCCCTCCGAGCTGCTGCCTTTCCTGCATAGATTCCTAACCCTGAGACTTTTCCATGGCAACAGCATCCTAAAAATAACATCAGTGCGGCTAGCCCAATAGATCCTAAGAGCTTGTAAGTAGCACTGCACGAGGGGACGCTTGGCTGCAGAAGAGTCGCTAAGCTCTTATAAACAGGGGCACTACTGTGACAGAGAAGGGTGAGCATGTTCATACCTCAGGACTCCAGCACCACAGCAGTCTACAACTCTTCAGGGTAGTGAGCTCTTAAAAGAACCGTGGAGTGTTCTTTCTTCGTTACAGTGTGTGGCTCTTGGAAAATCCTTATGGAGCGTCAATGCGTGTTTGCATAAGGACATGCAATAGCCAGCAAGACAGTTTTTCAGTTTGATTCTTTCAGTGACTGCATTTTTGTACTCTTAATAGGCAAGTGGGAATAAATGAAAAGATAGAAATTTTTCTCAAAATAGAAAAGTATAGCACACTGTTTATAACCAGATAGCTTAAAGAAAAATGCAATTAAAACTTAATATTCTAGGTACTGTTGAAGGGAATGACTGTTTTTTTCAATGCCTCTCTTTTTTCTTACCAGATTTTTATATGACTGTAAACAACTATTGGATTCTAAATGCTCGCCACATAAATTTCACCACACTCTCTGTAGCTGGAGGATTCCGGGATTACCAAGTTCGTTCAGGACTAACTTTTCTACCAAAATTAAGCCATCACACCAGTGCCTTATCTGTTGTGGTAATTTTTTTTTTTAAGATTCTATTGAAATAATAAAATAATGAAGCATGAAAGAGAGATGAAATGTAGCTGCCTGGGAACGATGGTTGAGCCAGCAGTGTGGGCTTGTAGCGGGTGTGAGTGAGACAGAGAGAGCGTGAGCGCCCCGGACCGAGTCCATGGTGCGGGCTGTCCATGCAGAGTGACGGGGCCCGAGAGTGGGGCTTACGTGCATCTTATCTGAGATCTGGATGGAGACGAGAGGTGTAATTATGAGGAAATGTGAGCCGAGGTTGGAGGGAACCTCGTTATATCTGAGCATCACAGTGGGCACCCCGACAGGGAAAGGCTGAACGTTCCATGCGCTCTTCTCTGCTCTTCTCAGGTGAAGAGTCGCCAGTTTTTAAATAATGTACTTAGCTTTAATAGTAAATATAGGACTCTATAATCCCAGCACTTGGGAGGCCGAGGCAGGAGGATCTGTGTGAGTTCCAGACCAACCTGGGCTACAAAAGTGAGCTCAAGGCCAGCCTGAATTGCATAGCGAGACTGTCTCAAAGAGAGAAAAAACAAAACAAACAAACAAACAAACAAACAAAACCCCAAAAACTCCAGCTGAATAATACCTCCCCTGCTAGGCCAGGAGCCGTTTGGTCTTAGGCTGATGCACATGGCCTGTGCACGGCAATCTCAAGCTTCCCCTCTCAAACTTCTTTTCCTATGTATTCATCCTTGAAGTCCTCAGTTAGCATGTTCGTGGCAGAGCTGTAACGCGTGTAGCTCGCTGCTGGCAGCTCGGCCTGCCCGTGGTGCACGCATAGCCATTAGTACAGGCGGTGCAGTCGGACATGGACGCGCATGCATGGGCCACAGTGGCTCAGGCCAACGGGGATGCATAGCTCCGTGTATACACCACCTCTGAGCATTGTCATTTGGTTCTAGAGAGAAAATCCACAGGGTGTGATCTGCCCGTACCTGTGGCCCGGAAGGGACAGATATGGAGCCGGTCTTTCCTAGTTGCTCCCCCTCATAGGTGCCCCTTCGTTCATCGACCTCTTGGTCCTCCTCAGGTTGCTCTGCAGCCACCAAGGAGGTGTCGTGCAGCGGGTGCTCACCACAGTCAGAGCAGAATGACCTGCTGTTTGGCTCTTGCCCGTCGTTTGCCTGCAGAACGGAGATGTTTCCAGGACAGCTCTGGCGCGGCTCCGGTGCACCTCTCACACCTCATTTCCAAGGTTGTGACTCAGTGTCACTTGGCGTTGCCTGTTTCACAGTGACTTACTCCAAGTCCTGACAAAGCTGAGTGCCAGCTCTTTGGTAAACTTAAGCAGCTTAACTAATATGTTTCCTGGGCTTGGCCATCGCATCACATCCTAAGACTTGTGTCGTAAATAATTTGGGTCATTTGAGAATCCATTGTTTTAAGGCAGCTTGTATTTCTGTCTTCAGCAGAAATATTTTAGGATTGTTTTTTCTTTTCTTTGGCTTCCTCAGGCTGCCTTAAGGGTGAGTCTGGTACTGCTTGCGGAGCTGGGGATCAAACTGTGGTACCCGGCTTCTGACTGAGTTTGCCCAAGCGGGTGCTTTCAATAAGTGAGCTAACCCGAAAGCCCCCAGAAATATTTTACTTACAGTACTTTTCTCAAAAATAGCTGTTACATAACCTGTTTTATAAACCATTCAGACCTGAAGTACAGTAGTATGTGGTCTTTCCCTTATCTGCATATATGATCACTTCTTAAAAAATGAAGACATAGAATACATGAACACTTCTTGAGCACAAACAGTTATGTGACATCTTCATATTAGACTAGGAAGGATCACTTGGGGTGGAGAACACATCTGTAAGTGGGGAGGCGAACCTCGGGAACTGACTCCCACGGAGCATGGCTTTCAGCACAGCGGCACAGCAGGCAGGGCCCGGGGAGGTCACCCTGCAGAGCAAGGCAAGAGCTGTGGCTTCCAGCAGCATGGGTCAGCTTCGACCACACCTTTGTGAAAGCTACCTTTTTACTTACATTCTCTCTCTGTCTGTCTCTCTCGTCCCTCTCTCCTCCCTCCCTCTCCCTCTCCTTCCCTCTCTTCCTCCTTCCCCCTCCCCCTCAGGTTCTTGCTATGTACTATAGGCTGGCCTCAAACACACAGTGATGCTCCTGCCTCAGGCCCCTAAGCACTGGGATTGCAGGCAGGTGCCACCACGCCCAGCTGCCCTTCCTCGCTCACCTCTGGAAAGCATGTCAGTTTTGCAGTCCTGGTAGTGGTCTTTGCCAGCTCCTTATAATCCTAGAACCCCAGTTCTTCCTGCTATTTTCCAGTAAACTGTAATTGCCAGTTTTATCCGGGCTTATTCAACAAGTGTGCTGTTCCTTTCTTCCCACTTGCGACCCCAAACTTGTTTGTGGATGCAAGCCTGAGTCCAGCCCTTAGGAGCCGCACACAGCCACTTCTTCTGCTGTGTGTACTTCCTTCACTCGAGGCATTCTCTGCCCCTGCCAGTGTTCTTGTGTCTGTCTGGGTTGGCAGCTCTGTCTTCATCTGTTTGTCCTCAGCAGCAGCTCACTGTGTCCTTGGTGCAGAAGGAGCTGCCGTGAGAAGTGAAACTGCTTGCTTGCTCAGCCCCGTGCACTGGGTGACGCCCCATGCTGATCCTGGCCTCACGTGCAGCATCCTCTGCGCCAAGCCGAGCTCTAGCGGGAGAGGCCTCGGCTCCCTCAGGCTGCGCCGTTGCTGCAGAGCCTTCTGTCTGCCAAGCTCACGCTCGCAGGCTTTTGCCCTCCTACACCCTAACCATCTAGAGAAATTACGCAAAATAAGAGAAGCGCGGGCCGTGATAATGAGGACCTTGGACATCAGCCTTGTCAGCACTATCTTGCCTTCCCTTGCCCTTTATCCCTAAATAAGAACTCTGTGGGGCTAAGATGAAGTTCAGTCTCTGCACCCCGGCCTTATCTCTTGACTCGGTTTGACCGATTTTCCCTTCACAGTCACTAAAATCATGTCACAAAGAACCAGGAACACCTGTCTCAAATGAAGCCAAAAGTACAGGAAGTTAAGCATTGGAAACTTTAGTACAGGATCCCTAGATGTTCTAGTAACTTTTAAAGGGTAGTTTAAGTTTGGCTGACCAGTAGTGCTAATAGAGAGTTGTATTATTGTAAGCAGGAATATCTTAAAATCTAAATCTACCTTTTATAAGAGTATCATTTTAAGATATCTACAAGAATATCATAGTGACTGCAGTGGTACCTGTTTGTAAATACTAGCTTAAAAGAGTATCAGACCTTTCAGAGGAGAACAAATGCACTTTTGTAAGTTTGATTTTTTTTCTTTCCTTTCAGAGTTCAGCAGTGCCTAAGACGTGGGTGTCAACAGACCACCTCTCCATTGTGTGGTGAGTTAGTATAGCTCCTCCTGGAGATCTCTCGGCTCATCAGCGCATTCATGGGTTTGTTAGCTTTCCCCGTGCTTTATCCATGAATGGGCTGGTCTGTGTGCCAAGACTTAGCAAGGGCTCAGCACACTAAGCCAGTATTTTTTTTGGACAGTCTGTAATGTCTCTTATAGAATCAGTGACAGCTGTTTCCAGTGATGCTACTCAGATGTCAAAATCTTAGGAGTTCATCATAGACAAAATTAAATGTATCTACAGTAGGACTTCCTGAGCCCTTGGCCAGTCACCACTCTCAGATTTAATTAATATTTCAGTGACTGTCCTGGGGAAAAGTACAGAACCACCCAGGGGCTGGGCAGATAGCTCAGCAGTCTAAGCACCTGCCTGGCAAGCGCATAGATACAGGTTCAACCCTGTACTGCGTGTCATGTGGGCCCCATCCAGACTGACCCCTGAAATCCCTGGCACATGCCTGTAATCCCAGTGCTGGCAGGCTGAGACAGGAGGATCACTGTGAGTCTGAACCGTGTAGTGAGACTATCTTAGTTACTCTTCTCGTTGCTGGGACAAATACCCGACACTCAAAATGAGGGGAGGAAAGGTTTATTTAGCTCACAGTTAGTGAAAGTTTCAGTCCATATTCAGCTGGCTCCAAGGCAGAGAGGCACATGGCAGGGCTTTCATGGCAGCAGCTAAGAGCAAGAGAGCTCAGGGAGAGCTAGCAGCAGCTCAAACAGCTAACTTCTCTTCCTCTCTTACACTGAAATGCAAATCACCTGCCCCAGGGGAGGTGTAGTGCCCATTTCCACAATAATCAGTTATAAAATCCAGAAGTGCCCATGACTGTGTAGGGCTTTGGGGGAACACCTAGACACAAATCATAATGGAGACCCTCTACCAAGTAAATAAATCTTAAAAAAAAAAAAAAAGAAATTGAAAAAAATCTCATCCCCCAATTAGAAACCCCATCCAAAAATCGGCATCTGAGATGAATACATACTTCTCAGAAGAAAAAGTAGAGATGGAAAATAAATATATGAAAAACCATTGGCCATTTGAGAAATGCAAACTAGAACAGCACTAAGATTCCATTTTACCCCAGAAAGAATGGCTGCTGTCAAGAAACCAACTAACAAAGTTGGAAGGGTTATGGGGAAAAGTAGCCCTTCTCCACTGTTGGCAGGGTGTGGTCTGATGCAACCACTATGGAAATCACTGGGTAGACTCCTCAGAAAGCCATGACGAGAGGCCCCATTTGGCCCAGCTACCCCTGCTGGATATCTTCCCTAAAGAATTAAAAGCATTGCACCTTAGTGACATGTGCACACCCACGTTTATGGCAACAGAGTTTGTAATATCTAAATCTTGGGAACAGCCCAGATGCCCATAAACCCATGCATAGATAGACATGCAGCTTTTTTATACAATGGAGTACTACTCAGCCACAAAGAAGGCTAAGGTGGAGACATTTATGGCTAAATGTATACACCTTGAGACCATACACGTAAGTGACATAGGTCAGGCACATGTGTATAAATGGTATGAGAAAGTAGAAGTGATAGGAATCAGAGTATACAGCAGAGATTGTGAAATGGGAGATTATTAAAAAGGAAAGGAGAGCCAGGCGTCGTGGCGCACGCCTGTAATCCCAGCACTTGGGAGTCTAAGGCAGGAGGATCGGTGCAAGTTTGAGACCAGCCTGGGCTACAAAAGTGAGCTCAAGGCCAGCCTGAAAAGTATAGCGAGGCCCTGTCTCAAAAAGACAAAAAAAAAAAAAAAAAAGGAAAGGGGAACTAGGAATAGTAGAGGGGAAGGAAGGGGACAAAGGAAGGAAGGAGGATAAAATGGCAACAGAGCCTTTGTCAATGAGGAGAAATGGGTTGGAGCAGGGAGGGAACAGGGCAGGAAGGAAGCAGGGTGGGTCAGTGGGTCGCGTGCCGGTCCTAATTCCCCATGATGAGCGTGGCCGTTGCGTGTATCCCCGCGGCACCAGGACACTTACTATGTCTCGTGGCCTGGGATCACCTGTGCCCGGTCTGCAGAGTGCAGGCCAAGAGCTGCAGGAGCACAGTGCACACCCGAGGAGGTGCATGGGTGGGTGTGCAGCTAGAGGCCACAGCAAAGACCATGGCAGTTACATTGTGATGCATGCAGGGAACGCTGCTTCCTTTACTTTCCTAGGCTTTGGCTGCTTGAGAATGACTTCTCATTTAAGTACTTTCTTAGTTTATAGCCTGAAAGAAACAAAGGTATTTCATTGTTTGGATCAAAATACATGATTTAAAAAAGTTTTCTGACCCAGGGAGATAACTCAGTGATGGAAGCGCCTGCCCAGCAAGCACAGGACCTGGGTTCAATCCCTGCTATCACGTGCCATGCTGGCCCTGCCCCTGGGTGCACTGAACTGACCACCAAAACCCGGTGTGGTGGCATATGCCTGTAATTCCAGTGCTGGGGAGGCTGAGACAAGAGGGTTGCAATGAGTCTGAGCTGTGTCGGGAGACCCTGTGCCAAATAAATAATTAATTGATTAATTAATTTTTAAAAAAGAGAATTTCCTATGTAATGCTTTCTGTATTCCTTAGGTGTAAACAGTTACAGTTGACTACGATCCGAGCATTCTTCGATCTTATTGATGCTGATACTAAACAAGTATGTACTTTTAAACTAAGAGCTGTTGCACCACAGTGAAAGCTTTCATTATAGCAGTGATAGATTTAATGAGTGTTTTTTTCCTTTTATGAAAATAGAAACCTATATTATCAATTTTAATTAGTTCTAGGATGGACATACACATTTTATATCATTTATATCATCATTGATAACTCATAAAATGTAATGAAAGTTAATGACTTTTTAAAATTTTTTCCATTTGTCCCTTTTCTCTTTAAAACTTTAATGTATATCCAACTGTTTTCCACTTAAAAGAAGTACTGTTTGAAGCCATTTTTATATTATCTCTTCCTACTGTTGTGAACATGATCCATCTTAGTAGATATATCTGAGCCATGTTTTTATTTTTTATAATGTTTTGTCTTTTATTTAAAAGAACGGCATAACAGATAGGTAGTGTACATCCATTTCGTGTTTCTCCGAGCCATGTTTTTAAGTGTCTGCCCTTCTGAGAAGATCAAAATTGCGTAACTCAAGCTCCCCAGGCAGTCGTTGTGCACTGGAAGCTCTTCACACTGGTGACTTTCCGTGGCATTCTGCTGACAGAACACCATGGAGACAGCCTCTTCTGGAGAGCATTCCATTACCCTTTTATTCCTTTCTTGTCCTCTAGCTGATAAACAGGGAAGACACCAAATATTTCTGTACAATTGAGACAGGTCTATTACATTTCTTTCCAGTGAATTGGAAACATTTCTATTATTCCTGCTAAACAGCCAGTGTGGTGGGTGTTAGAAATACATTTTGAGAGCTACGGCTCTTCCCTTCTACTTTTTAGGCAATTTTTTTTTTTCATTATGAAAAGATATTGCACTAGTTTTTTTTACTTTTGTTTAACTTTATTTATTTATTTTATGTTATGGCCCTCTCAGCCTGCCCTGGGGGTGGGGCTGGCACAGCATGTGGTGCTGGGGATTGAACTACAGTCCCTGAAGTTGCCTAAGTTTCCCTAAGCAGGCACTTTAGACCACTGAGCTATCTCAGCTATCCTGGAAAAATACTGCGATGCAGGTCGTTTTGCAGCTTTTTTCCAGAAGACTGCAGTTCTTGGGGAGACCAGTGGGGTGGCCTTGCCAGGGAGTCTGTATGAGTCTTTGTCTCCATGTGTGCTAGAACTTCTCTCCTCTCTTGAGGGGAGGAAAGGGTCATCTGCGTTTTTCCCTTCTCCCCTCAGAAAGCCAAGTACCTACTATTGGGACGCTAGACTTTGGATTCTTGTGAACGCCCTGATCATTCTGTGTTGTGCCCAATTGTAAGCCAGATTTCATCTGGAGTTATTATATTTATTGAATTAACACTGAATTGTCTCCAACACAAACACTTTTTGGGTATTGACATTGTGTAATGTGTCATTTAACTATAACCAAGGTTTTAAGCCTGAGAGAATGCAACTAAATATACTATAGAATAGAATTAATTAAAATAGCAAGTTTGTATACAAACTTACATATGGTAGGCTGAAGAAAAACCTTATTCTAATCAGTGAAGAATGGAAATATGCATTCTTTAAAAAATTGTAAGCTGGGCATGGTGGCTCACACCTGTAATCTCAGCACTTGGGAGGCTGAAGCAGGAGGATCAGTGTGAGTTCAGGACCAGCCTGGGCTACAAAAGTGAGCTCAAGGCCAGCCTGACCTGCATAGTGAGACTCTGTCTCAAAAAGAAAAAAAAATGTACTTGAATCGCAATTTAATAAATCATGTTTCTTCAGTAATTCATGAGATGAGAGAAAACCCTAATACTAGTAGGTAGCGAAGGGGGGTAGTTTCCAGGAAAGAACAGCGGGCAGTTTTTTCCCTAGTGACTGGTGATTGTTTGGGGTTGGCCCTGCTCTGAGCATGGAACTCGTAAGCTGGGATGACTAGACAAGCTCTTTTCGGATCCTCTATATTTTATAGTGTTCTACTTATTTGAGAAGTATTGATGCATAATGATGAAAACATAGACCGTAGGGGTGGAATGCTTGGGTATAAATCCCTGCTCGGAGTCTTAATAGCAATATGATTTGAGGATAAGTTAATTTTCTGTTTTAGTTTCTTAATCTTTGAAATGCAGATAAAAAGGTTGTCTTTTAGAGGTCTGTGATGATTAATAAATTAGTAACAGGTGAAGGGCTTCTCGCACTGCCTGGGGTTGGGACCTGAAACATTGTATCACTGAATTCCCCTGTTAGGAAATGATACAGAGGATATCAATGCTCTTTATAGATAACTGAGAATCCCAAGAAGAAATTGTCAGTTTTGAATCACCACTTCATAAGACACCCTGCGAAACGTTTTGAGGAAAATCCAACAATAATTTCTGACCTAACAGGTTGGTGATAATGTTATAAATAGAGCCTTTCATTATTATTAAGTAAATTTGTAATCAGCAAAGAGAAGTCTTTGAAATTGTGATACAAGTATTATGACCCTGGCATTTTCTGAATTTCCCTATGAGCCTCTCTTAGTTTAAAATTGTAAAACTAGAAAAGCAAGTTGTAGGATGCTCACTAAAATTTTGTGCTGAAAATAAAATGACAGAGAGGGCCTGTTTGTTCGTTTGTGTGTGTGCAGTGCTAAGGACTGAACTCACAATTACACATGCTAGGCAGCGCTCCACCTCTAAACTGCACCCTGGTCCCATGAATGTTGCTAGTGTTAAACCTGCGGTTCCCTGGTGGTCACATAAGGCAGTCGCTGTGGTAGTTGTGATGCCTGTCCGTTTCTCAGCACTGCTTCTTCTTGGGTCTTCCGATGGCCATCAGAGCTTTACTGGCACATCTTCTTGGTAAATACGATCTCAGTTCCACTTGACTTGACAGAGTGCCTGCTTGGGCAATGAGATGCTTATTCTCTCCTCTCAGTGATTCTGAGCGCTTGTGTATGTGCTGTGAGTGCCAGGTGCTGAGCAGCCTGGACAGGACATACTCCTGAATTTCTCTGAAAGTAGTCAGTGTTTAGAAACCACTCCTCCATTTGGGTCAAGAAGTATTTCATCAGGATTCAAAAAAACAAAACAAAACAAAACAAAAAACCCCCCAAATGGTTTAATATTAAAAAGGCAAGTAAATCACTTTCCTTCACTTCCAGGGACATCTATGTGGGTTCCAGTGAAAGTGCCCAGGTGGACCTATGTGGCTTACAATGTAAGTATTCCTCCAAAGAATTCGTCTTGAAAAGTATTGTAGCCGGGCGTGGTGTCTCACGCCTGTAATCCCAGCACTCTGGAGGCTGAGGCAGGAGGATTGGTGCAAGTTCGAGACCAGCCTGGGCTTCAAAAGTGAGCTCAAGGCCAGTCTCAACTGCATAGCAAGACCCTGTCTCAAAAAGACAAAAAAAAAAAAAAAAAAAAAAAAGGAAAAGTATTGTAATACTGATTTGCAAGAGATAATGGCTCCTCATGAAGCAATAACTGAGTACTGTTCCCCCCACTTACTCATTCCTGAATATGTAGTCAATATTCAGTTTTCCAGTTACACTACACGCTGTTTCCCTTGGTTTTTTAGCTTGTGTATTTAAGCCAAGATCTGAGCAAGGCCTACACGTGGCCACTGCTGGTGTCTCTTGGGCCTCTTGGATTCTCTGCTTTCACTTTTCCTTGATACTTACTCCTCTTGTGATAGTTCCCCCAGTCTTGATTTTGCTGACTGGATTGCTAAACTCATTCAGCTTATCCTTTACCCACTTTGCCTGCGATTTCGCAGGTTGAAGCTTGGTGCTGGATTGTTAGACTGCGATATTAATAGCTGTTGATGAGCAACTCCTGTGGTCATCCAGTCATTTATTATCTGAGGGACCATGTAGAAAAGCTCTTCCACATCTACTAAATTTGTCAAAGTGGAAAAAAGTCATAAGAGAAAAAATGCTAATTGCTTAAGTATTCCATTCTTGCCCCTTTCCTAGTGGTTTTCAGAGTAGCCAATTGGTCAGTTGGGGGCCTCTGTCAGTGACCATTAGTTGCCTTAGATGCCCCTCCTCAGTATGATTATGAATCCACAGATTTAAATATGTTTGTAAGTGGGCGTCGTGACGCACACCTGTAATCCCAGCCCTTGGGAGGCTGAGGCAGGAGGATCAATGTGAGTTAGAGACCAGCCTGGGCTACAAAAGTGAGCTCAAGCCCGGCCTGAACTGCGTAATGAGACCCTGTCTCAAAAAGACTAGAATTAAATAAATAAATAAATAAATAAGTTCATGTTTCATTCCACTGATGCTAAGATCATTCTCCATTTGATTAGTTGTCAAGGCCATTTTAACTCTGGCTCCTTGTTCTTGTTGCTGTTGTTACCTGGATCGAACTCAGGACCTTGTGCTTTCTAGGCAGGCACTATGTCCCCAGTCCTTCCTTACTCTTTCTGATGGAGTTCTCTAAGTTTCTTCCCTGTCCAATATTCAGCTCGTTATGTGTCTCCTGTCCCAGACCAACCATACAGGTTTCATTTTGGTTTTTTGGTAACAGGGTCTTGCAGTGTAGTCTGGGCCAGCCTCCAACTCACAAGGTTCCCCCTGCCTCAGCCTCCCATGCGCTGGGAATACCAGCTGTTTCTTCATTTTGGGAAACGCATCTCAGGACCGTGATCTGGCACTAAAGATGCTTACGGCTACTGAGTTGGCAGTGTGAGGTGTTTTCAGTAACCATAGCTAAGTCTGTTTTATCACAACTAAAAGGCCAAAAAATCACAATGGAAAAAAAGCTGATACTTGTAGGAAGAATTCAGAACCACAGACTTTATATTCTGTCGTAGCTCCTGGTCATCTTGCTCTCACTCCTAGAGTGCTGGTTATTGATGACACAGAGGATAATGCAGTAATTACTCATTTACTTTATCTGTACTGTTGGTGGTGAGATGGCCCACTCTCAGTACGGCTGTATTTATTGAGTATTTTTCTTCTTTCTATAGGAATCTGATAAGATATATTTTACATTTCCTCTTGCAAATCATAGAAGAATCTACACTCATGCCTATTGTCAGAGCACCATGCTGGTAAGATAACTGATATATTATATGCATATTTAGAAGACTATTGTTAGGGCTGGGAGATAACTCAGTGACATATGTGTCTGCCTGGCAAACACAAGGTCCTGAGCTCAATCCCCAGTACTACAAAATAAAATGAAATGAAATATTATTGTTCACTTTTTAGATTCAACTAATGATCTAGTAAATTTCAATATTGAACTGTTATCATTAAATTTAATTGATCAGAGAGGACTTGTTTGGAACAGTGATTTGGTTAAAGTATTAACAGTTTTCTAAAGCTGGACTAGCCTGATAGCTCAACAAACTAAAGCGCCTGCATAGGCAGAGTGCAGCGGCTGGAGTTTGATACCTGGCATGCCACGCTGGCCCCGCCCCCAGGGCTGGCTGAGCCATGGACTGAGTCTGGGCATGGTGGCACATGTCTGCAATCCAGCGCTTGGGAGGCTGAGGCAGGAGAATCCATGCGAGTTTGAGACCAGCCTGGGCTACAAAAGTGAATTCAAGGCCAGCCTGAACTGCATAGTGAGACCCTGTCTCAAAAAAGAAAAAAAAAAAAAAAAAAAAAGGTCTGGGTAAGCAACGCTGTTGCATGGGAATTTTATATGGTGAGTCCTGTTTGCCATTGGCTTCCGATCTGAATCTTAAGGCATATTTTATGCCAAATGCCATCAAGAACAATGATTTGTGCAGTATAGTATGGGCTTACTGTATCAAAGTGATGATTCTGTGTTGCTTTTTAAGGAGTATTTGCTGTACTAGGCATAGTAAGCTATATGGAAATACATAAAACGTTCAGTACTCACTCTGGCAGCATATATACTAAAATGAGAGTACCTTAGAGGTGAGCGGCCCCTGTGTAAGGCGGACACCCATGTGTAAGTCATTCCACATTTTTAAAAACATGGCAGAAGCTCTGCCATGCTTTTGTCATTATGTGACAATAATGCTCATAATTTTTCAACATTTCTTTACAGTATTTTTTGTCCAATTTAGAATATTTCTCTATTCTAGTGCCTCAGGATTTTGCACTTTACATCCGCATCTTGAGGGGTTTCGATCCCCCGTTTCTCCACTTGGCTGTTGTTTGTATCTTTTAGGGCGCCATGTAATGGGGTGCTTCCCTGATAGCCGTTGCTGTCTAACACGTGGCGTAGTCTTTTGAGAAAACAGTCTGCAGCCGTGTGGACAGGTGCAAAAGCACCCTCCAGGTTAGTGAGGTGCAGGGCTTTGCAGCCCTCGTGTGCTGGCATCGAAGTGGACAGAGCCCAGCCGAGAATGAGAGCTTCAAGTAGCCACACCCAGGACTGAACGCCACATTAGAGGCCAGCATGACACTGAAACCAATGCTTGCCCAAGTACAGATGGGCCATTGGCTGACAGGACGATCCCTGTTCTGTAGTCAGCGGCTGTGGCGTTCGTTACCATTAGCTCATGCAGTGAGCTTCAAAAGAATCTTTCCCTTTTTTTTTTTTTTTTTTGTCTTTTTGAGACAGGGTCTCGCTGTGCAGTTCAGGGTGGCCTTAAGCTCACTTTTGCAGCCCAGGCTGATCTTGAACTCACACTGATCCTCCTGCCTCAGCCTCCCAAGTGCTGGGATTACAGGCATGTGCCACCACACCTGGCAATCTTTCTAGTTTTTATTGTAGAACTTTTCAAACATATACAGAGAAAGAAAATTTTGTAACCAGCACACAGCTCTACTTACCACCATTCTGTCATCCTAAGTATTCCTTCCACTTTTTTGAACTGAAACATTTTTAAATTCTGGTCATTTTATCATTTCATTCATAAATATTTTCATGCTTTTATACTAGATAAGAATTTTATGTAATATCTTATAACACCACTACCTCGTCTAATACTAATTCCTTCTATCTGTCATCCAGGCCATGTTCAGCATCCCTCGACTCACATAAATTTCAAGTCTGAATCATTTGGAGATTCACAGTGTGCGGACTGCCCCTGGTCCGTAAACCCTAACCCTCTCTTTTAACAGACCTTGTCCCTTTCCCTCCATGCCACTTGTTCATGGAAGAGGATTATATATCCCACGGAGTTTGCTACACTAGCTAATTGCATTTGGGGGTTATTAATATGTACCCCCTATTGTTTTCTGTGAGCTGGCAATTAGATATGGACTCTTGATTAGATTCAAGCTCATTTTCTGTAGTAAGAATCCTGAGCAGGCTGTGTGCCCCAACTCATGTCAGGAGGCGCACTGTGTCTGGCTACAGATGACAGCTGAGCAGTGGGCGGGGGTGCCAGTGCGATCTGTCCGTTAGAGTCCCCAGGCGGCCTTCTCTGTAATTATCTCGGCAGCCATTGAAGACATTATTTTTACTGTAGTCAGAACTTTTTGAGAACTATAATAACGTTCGTCATCAGCATTTTCTTTTCTGTGTACTTTAGGAATTAATAATTTCTTGAGTACTTCTAAGAGTTTCAGTGCAGTGATTGAGTTGAGCACTTTTTAGATGTTCTGCAGTCGTTCTGTTGTGTGTTGGACTGGCTTTGAGTAGTCCATTATCTCCTCAGCCCACCGGCAGACAAATGAGGATTTCTGATGCCCTGAAGTAAGTGTGTGGAACATTAGCAGTTGTGATAAAGAGGGCTGTCTTTGGGGACAGCCTTCATTAGGCGCTGCAGAATCCCACTACAGAAGAGAGCTGGGTCTTCCGAGACTGCTCGCGCTATGCTCGCCTAGGCTGTGTTGCTCTGTTCTGTCCACTTGCTTTATGGCATCACGCTCTTGGTGGGAGCAGATCAGGTAATGGGTGCGAGGGTCACACGGTATTTTTCTTATCATCAGAAACAGAAATACCCATTGTTTGCTGTCAGATTTCTGTATTCTTAAAAAAATGTCTTAGGGGGCTGGGGAGATAGCTCCGAGGCACAAGTGCCTGCTGGACAAGTGCAAGGTCGTGAGTTCAAACCCTGGTCCCACAAAAAAGAAAAAAAAAAGTCTTAAATTTTTATTTAATGTCCATGAGGATAGAGACTATGTCTGCCCGTCACTTTTCCTTAGGGCTAAACTTAATTCCTTGCCCTGGCCTGGGTGTTATAGACATTAGCTGGATGGACTGAGTCATTTCTTCATTTTCCTGTCTGTAATGCTAAGGACAAGTTAGGCGCCTCTCCGCTAGTGCTTCTCATCTTCGGCACTGTGGAGGAACTTCAGTAATCGGATCTTCATCTTGGATGCTGGAACACTGCCTCTGTTGCCCTAAAATCTGGAGTGAAGATCTTGGGCCACATTGCTTTTAGACCCCTAGAGTAGAATACATGCAGGTTCAAGTACCACAGTCTTCTGCTGCACTGATGAGGACTGACTGGCTACTCGCTAAACATCCCTGAATGCGGAGGTCAAATGGGGATCAAAGCCGGGCGTGGTGGCGCACGCCTGTAATCCCAGCACTTGGGAGGCTGAGGCAGGAGGATCGTTGTGAGTTCGAGACCAGCCTGGGCTACAACAGTGAGCTCAAAGCCAGCCTGAACTGCACAGTGAGACCCTGTCTCAAAAAAACAAAACAAAAAAAAAAAAAACAAATGGGGATCAAATGCTAACGTAAAAGGCTAGCCTCAGCTTATTTTGTAATTAAATTCGTGTGTTTTAAGTGGTTATTTTTGAAGCTCAACTGGATTGTTGTTGGTATGAAATTCTGTCTCTAGTTTTCATAGCTTTAGTGGATAGCTGTCTAATTAAAAGTATGGGCATTACCAAAGCCTTTCAAAGCCATGGTTCAGTGAAAATGCTTACGGGGGACACACTGTATGTGAAAGACGCCCATCAGGTCACTGTCCCCTGCCATTGCTTTAAGCTGGTGCTTACCTTCCAGGCCATGTTGACCTTGGGTTCTCTTCTTTGGTGTCAACTGCATGGCCTTGGAGGCCATCTGCTGTGGCTTCTCCACTACACGCGCTGCCCCGTGCTCGCCTCGTTCTTGTTGTATGGCAGAAAGGCGCCAAGGTCGTGAAGCAGGGTTCCCCGCAGCAGCCGATGCACTCTCTGCCACATTTGCTGCCATATTCAGTGTGTTTCATTTTGTATTATTAATCAACAGGATACAAACAGCTGGGTTTTCGGCTGCATAAACAGTACTTCCATGTGGTAAGTCTCAGATTTAGCTTTCTCTTCTCAAACAAAATCAGGAGTCACGGACAGCTGCACGTATTCCCACACTCATTTGTTGTAACATTGATATGGCATTTATTTTTAAATGAAAAGTGAGAAATGAGTATGCTAGTAATTTGTATAAACATTAATGGAGTTGATAAATAGAAAAGACAATTTTTATTTTTGCTGCTAAAGAAACTGTGTGGAGAGTACTGCATTAGACTTCCTAGACTGCCATCATTTATTGTAACTCTCAACTAAGTCTAGATTTTCTTTTCCCCTGATGTGTATGTGTAATGAGTAATGCTTCAGTCCATTGTCCTTTGATTCTACTTTGTCTTTATTCCAAAGCCAGCAAGGGGTTGATCTGTCCTGGAAAGCCGAACTGCTACCAACCATTAAGGTAAATCAGTGCAGCTGCAGAGCTTGTTTGGAGGCCCCAGCAGGGACCTGGACCCTTGACCAAGGAAAGGCAGGCAGTCAGGAGGGACACACGTGGGACGCTGAGGGAGGAGTGGGACACCTGTCCAGCCAGCCAGGTCAGCCAGTCAACCCTGGCGATCCATGGGGTGACATGTCACACCAATAAGTACAGCTTTAGAACTTTAATGTTTAGGTGACAACAATCCTTGAACCCACCAACACTTTAGAATATGCTCTAGGGCACTTCGTAGCCCTGAGGCGTGGGCCGACATGCTACAGATGTCTCCCTCAGCATAGCAGGCAGGCAGCGCTTGGGGCAGGACGCTCGCTGGTACAGCCCCTGCCCGGCGTGTGCGAGGGCCCAGCTTTGGTACCCAGGGCCACAAGAGAAAAAAGCCTCAGTTAACAATGTTATGAATCTCTGTGTGTCACAGCATCATACTAAAAGTTTGATAGATTCTTAAAATCAAATTTGAGGGTGTGTTTATTAGTTTGTCTTCAGCTATAAGCTGATCAGCGTCTTTTATTCAGAATGTCCTTGGAGAGAAAGACATAAAACAGGCAGGTGGGCGCCCTGTGAGAGCTAAAATAGCCTCGGTCCCACAGTGGCCCACTCTTGGAGGACTTCCATGGCCACTGCTCTCCAGGGAAGGAAATTGCAGCCGGCATCCCAGGGGACTGCAGTGGCTTCCAGAGTGAATCGAATATGACAGCAAGTCTTATTTAAAGCCCACTGACAAGTCCAAGCTAGTAGTAAGACCCTGAACACCCTGTAGACCCTTCCCTAAAATACAAAAAGAAAAAAAATTCAGGATATATATAAAGATCATAGATAAGTCTTTAAAGACCACTGGATGGCCTGAGGAGATAAGCACACACCTGGCTTGCATGGTCCTCAGTTCAATCCCCAGTACCATACGCTATGCAGGCCCTAGAACCAGGCATGGTGGCACACTCCTGTAATCCCAGCACTGGGAGGCTGAGACAGGAGGATCACTACAAGTCTAAACTGTGTAGCAAGACCCTGTACCAAATACATAAATAAACTTTTAAAAAAGACACTTACATAATCTAACCTAGTGCTGAAAAGGCAAAATAGGGCCAGTGAGATAGCTCAGTGGACTGAATTTCCTGCATAGGCAAGCCCAGGGACTGTGATTCGCTTCCCAGCACCACACGCCACGCCAGCCCCACCCCCACAGCCGGCTGAGCCAGCCAGAGTCAGGACATAGTCTACTTCGTGCATTTTCATTCTTGGGGTGAATATCATTTGTATTCATGAAATGTACTTTATAGAAGTAACTTGACTCATGAACACTTTCCAGATCCCAGTGATTCTTTTTCTTTTTCTTTTTTTTTTTTTTGTGGGACTGGAATTCAAACTCACGACCTCACACTTGCCAGGCAGGCACTTGTGCCACAGAGCTATCTCCCCAGCCCCCCCCCTTTTTTTTTTTTTTTGAGACAGGGTCTTACTTTGCAGTTCAGGCTGGCCTTGAGCTCACTTTTGTCGCCCAGGCTGGTCTTGAACTCGGCACTGATCCTCCTGCCTCAGCCTCCCAGGTGCTGGGATTACAGGGGAGCGCCACTATGCCCTGCTTCTTAGATCCCGGTGATTCTATCCTAACATTCTAGATAGGAACAAAAGTATTAAGATAGATACACTTATTAAGCCTTTGTAAGGCATAAGATAAATGTCCTTCAATTTACGGTTGGAATATTCTGTCCGTCTTAAGTTTTATGAGGTTTTTTGTTTGTTTGTTTTTGTTTTGTATTTTAGGGCAGGGTCTACAGGGGTTTCAGGGTCTCACTGCTAGATCAGACTCATAGTGATCTGCCTGCTTACAGCCTCCCAAGAGCTGGGATTACAGACATGCACCGCCACGCCCGCTGCTGTCTTGGGGCTGCCTACGTGGCAGACCTGGGGATCCAACCCCGGCCCCTGCACCTGCTTTTAGGAGTTTTAATCCACTGAGCTGTTTGGCTGGCCCCCACCTTAAACTGAAGAGTTAGGAAGAAACAAGTGATTGAAAACCTTAGAAAATGTACTTTGTTCTCCTGTGTTTTAAAATGGTTTTTTTTTGGTTTGTCTTTTTTGAGACAGGGTCTTGCTGTGCAGTTCAGGCTGGGCTTGAGCTCACTTTTATAGCCCATGCTGGTCTCAAAATTGCACTGATCCTCCTGCCTCAGCCTCCCGAGTGCTGGGATTACAGGTGTGCACCACCATGCCCAGCAAAAGTTATTTCTTCATATGATTTTCTTTTTTAAATCTCCAAAGATTGAGTGTGTGTTTATCAGGCTCTGGGCTCCTATGTTGAGTGCTCTGAATGTAAAAAACACATTTGCTGACCAGCAGGAGAAGCTCTTCTGGCTGCTTTGTTTTTGTCGACAAGGTTGAAGAGGAGAACCAGGAGAACAAGGGCTCCCGCATTCTGCATTTCTCAATGTTCTCAGCCTAAGAGGGTTATAATTACTAGGTATATAAATTTTTCTATTATGGGGGCCCGGCAGGATGGCTCAGTGGTCTAAAGCGCCTGCTTAGGAAAGCTTAGGTGGCTGCAGGGACCGTGGTTGGATCCCCGGCACCACATGCTGCGCCAGCCCTGCCTTCAGGGCAGGATGAGCTGACCATAAAAATAAATAAATAAACAAACAAACAAAAGTTCTGTAACAAGAAAAATAAATAAATAAACTTTCCTATTATGATGAAAATCAAAATTTTATATATTGTGTTAGCCATTGGTAAATAGCACACAGTTGTTTGCCACAAAGTAAAAGGAATGATTAAGATGAAAAGGTTTTATGGGTTGTATCATATTCCGTTAACAAAGATACTATCAGCTTGCAGTCGTATCATGGGAGTCTGTGCTGACCAAACTCTGCAGCAGAACCCTTCCAGATTCAGTGCTTTGCCAGGCGTGGTGGCTCACGCCTGTAATCCCAGCACTCGAGAGGCTGAGGCAGGAGGATTGGTGCCAGTTCGAGACCAGCCTGGGCTACCAAAGTGAGCTCAAGGCCAGACTTAACTACATAATGAGGCCCTGTCTCAAAAAGACAAAAAAAAAAAAAAAAAAATTCAGCGCTTTGATTGTGAGAATGAGTGCATATTTAGAAGCCACTAGGAATGGATAGCCGTGGTGCTCACTTTGGCAGCATGTAGACTAAAATTGGAATGTTACAGGGAAGATTAGCATGGCCCTGCATGAGGCTGACATGCAAATTCGTGAAGCGTTCCATATTTTTCTGATAACCCACTACTGTTATGGACTATGGGACTACATACGCAGCTACTTTCTCTTTGTTCGATGAGAAGAAAGATTTGTTCTAGTAGTGTTTAGACAAGATATCATATCTGCATCTTATACTCTGAACAGTTACTAGGAATCCAACAATATGCAGTGTATTAATTATTATGTGTGTCCTGCTATCATGTTGTGAAACTGTCTCATTGCTATTTCTTTCTCATTAATGTTAATAAAAATTTTTAAAAATTAAAAAACTTTTTAGAACTTGTAGGAAAAAAAAGAAGAATGGATAGGTGCGGCTGGCAACATAGCTCAGCGGACTAAGTGCCTGGTTAGGCAAGTGCAGGAACTGAGATTCGATCCCCCGTGCCGCCTGGCTAGGCGTGGTGCTGCACATCTGTAATCCCAGAGCTACGGAGGACTCACTGTGAGTCCAAACTGCCTAGTGAAACCCTGTACAAAAAACCAAAAAATACATTTTAAGGGGCTGGCCAAATAGCTTAGTGCAGTGGTTCTCAACCTTTCTAATGCCGTGACCCCGCAATACAGTTCCTCATGTTGCGGTGACCCCAAACCAAAAAATAATTTTGGTGGCCTCTTCAAAACTGTAATTTTGCTACTGTTATGATTCAGAATGGCTTTAGGTGACCCCTGTGTTTTGGTCATTTGACCCCCACCAGGGTCGTGACCCACAGGTTGAGAACCGCTGGCTTAGTGGATTAAAGTAACTGCAGGCAGAGGCAAGGTCTGGGGGCTCAATCCAGGGCCTGCCATGCCGGCTCCACCCTTGGGGCGTGCGGAGATGGCAATTGAGACTGTCATGGTGGCGCATCTATAATCCCAGCTCTTGGGAGGCTGTAAACAGACAGATTACTATGAGTCTGATCTAGTAATGAGACCCTGAACGCCTTGTAAACCCTTCCCTAAAAATACACACACACAAAAAAAAACCACACAAATAAACAACAGCAACAAAAATACATTTTAAAAAATGGATAGCTGGTTTACAAGCTCTCCAAGCTCTTCTTCTTCCCTGGTGCCGTCTGCCCTTTGTCTGGCAGGGCCCAGCTGCCTGCAGCGATGATTTATGTGGCCCTTGAATTTACATTGAACATCTGAAGGCTGCAGAGACTGCTGACGCGGGCAGCCTGGGGAGGCTTGCCAGGGCCGTCAGCCATGCTGGGGACAATTTTGCTAACTTCAGCACTTCTGCCCCAATCCCCCACATGTTTTTTAAAGGTAGCAACACGTTTGCATCCCCATCTGCCCTAAAACACAAAAGAAGCTTCTTTTCTTTATCTCTTTCTCTCCCTTTTTCTTTGCAGTCTCTGACATTACGGCTTCAGGACTACCCGTCTTTGTCTCATCTTGTGGTGTATGTTCCATCCGTTCATGGAAGTAAGGTAACAAGTGGCTGGGGGTATTTTCAGAGTGTTTTGTGGCTGCTTCTTGCTGAACTTTTAAAAAGTTCATTTCCTGCTGGGTTCTTGCCAAAACAGTCCTGGTGTTGGTGAGTCACCTGGGACTGCCCGCCCCTGAGATGCCGCTCCAGCCGGCTCAGCAGAGCCACACCACGGCTCCCGCCCCCGAGCATGTGCTCTGATGCTCCTCTCTGTCTGTTTCTTAAGAGGGAGACTAGGGCCAGGCATGGTGGCGTACATCTGTAATCCCAGCACTCGGGAGGCTGAGTTAGGAGGATTGGTGCGAGTTTGAGACCAGCTTGGGCCACAAAAGTGAGCTCAAGGCCAGCCTGAACTGCATAGCAAGACCCTGTCTCAAAAAGACAAAAAAAAAAAAAAAGGGGGGGGAGACTAAATACCTCGAAAAGCATTGGGAGGGCTTGTGGGCAGGAGGCGGTGGTGTGACTAGGTAATCGTGGTTTTAAGAGAACTGGGGCTGGGGAGAAGAGAGTTGGGAGTCCCCTGAAGTTCTCCCCGTGTAGCCCAGCCCAGGCCCCTCTTCCCTTCCTTCAAGATCCTGCCCGGGCCCCCCTTCCCTCCCTGCCTCTCTATGAACCTGCCAGTTCCCATCCCACTGTTTCTGGCTCCTGGGAGGGAAACGCCACACTGAATTACAAGCTCTGTCTCCACGGCCGGCGCTGTGCTAGGAGCTCTTCGAGTGTAACAGCCAGAGCAGTTTTATTCTGGGTTGTGTCCTTCAGTGACTGCCACAGAAATATTTTCTAAAAAGCAATTCTTAAATGATAAAATTGATAAGATTTTTGGGCAGAATGATAAGGGAAATTTAAAAAATACGAGGAGAAAAAGGCTGTAATTGGAAGTCACCTCAGAGACTGAGTCAAGTGAGAGATATTCAACATCTTAAATGCTAAAAGCTCTCTTGAAAGGTTTTTCTGTCAGATAAGTTGGTGTTGTATGAAAGGTCTTTCCCAAACTTGAAAGGCCTTCCATGGTCCTGCCTTTCTGCAGATAGACCCTCTTAGCTGCCTGCTCGGAGGGTGACGTGTCCTGATGCTCTCCCGAAAGCCGTGCTGTTGCGTCCATTACACACACACACACACACACACACACACACACACACACACACACACACAGATACCTCACCCACGCCCTGCCCGATGGTAACCTGTATCTTGGCTGTCATCAGAGGCCTATACCTGTCAAACCAGCAGAGTGAGAAGTTTTCACCAGCTGAAACCTTTCTTACTGGTTTCTGAAATACAAATGTGGAAGTATCTGCATTTTTTCATGATAAAAATGAAATAATTAGGCCCATTAGAAATGTACTTGCAACCGGGCATGGTGGTGCACGCCTATAATCCCAACATTTGGGAGGCCGAGGCAGGAGGATCAGTGTGAGTTCAAGACCAGCCTTTGCTACAAAAGTTCAACATGAGACTGAACTGCACAGCAAGACCTTGTCTCAAAAAGACAAAAAAAAAAAAAAAGGAAGAAGAAGAAAGAAAGAAA
>PVJA010022289.1:0-23671 GCA_004027025.1 Myocastor coypus
CACCGATCCTCCTGCCTCAGCCTCCCCAGTACTGGGATTACAGGCGTGAGCCACCACGCCCGGCCCCTAAGCTTTCTTAAACAGGCACTTGAGAATGCTGAACCATCTCGCTGGCCCCCTGTAGCTGCTGCTGTTGTTTACTTTTGTTTTCCCTTTCCTGGGTATTTTTGTTCTATGAAAAATCATTGCAAAGCTGTATGGCTTAATGTTTAAACATTTTCAATTCATCTACAAATCTTGAAATTGTGTCTGAGTGATTCTGATTCATCAGAACATCCTGACCTTGGGAAGAATTATTAAAGTATGTTTGATACACAGACCTTTCTAAGGAATCAGCCTAAAACACCCAAGATTTTCAAATGAATGCTCAGTTAAACAGAAAGCTTAAATAGAGTCGCTGCTGCAGTGTGTCTGCTCCACTGCCCCCAGCTTCTCCTCCCACAGCGCCCAGTGCTCCCGTAAACCATGTAGCACACACATCGTGTCGAGGGGTTGCAGTCGTTCCCATTTAGCTTCCACTTATATCCCAGCAACTGTTTGGTACCTTTTGATGAGCATCTGGAGAGAGTCCGTGATGCTCTCCATGAGTTTGATGACTTCCGAGTAGGTGAGGTCAGCACACAGGTTGCCGTTGATGGACACAACCTCATCCCCTTCACACAGCCCAGACCCTGAGGCTTTGCTCTGGCTTCGAATCTGAGTGGAGGAAACAGGAAGCAGGTTACAGCCATACAACTGGAAAAAAATCATGCCACCATCTCTGAGAGACAGAGGTCTCTAAACTGTAATATGAGCTAATTTTTAAAAGTTAACTATATCATATCTTTTGTCCCTGAATTTCCCAAATGTCTCCAGAACCAAGCCTGTGTGACCTGCTTCATGAATTTCTTTTATTATTTTTTAGTAGTACATATTTGTGATATATAATGGATACATTCATTGTGGGGAATTAGTACATGTACAGAATGCATCTTAATCCTTTTCCCTTCCTTCTCCCTTTTTTTCCCATCTTCCTCCAACTTTTAGTTCATGTTACCTGTATGACCATCTTCACACTTATCACCACCTCCCAAATATACCACACGCTATAGTCTACTACACGATACCATGTCAACACTTAATATATAACACTGTAAACAAGCAGGAGAAAAGAAAGTTAAGTCATTGTAAAAGAACCATATATCCTGACATGGTGGTACAAACGTATAATCCCAGAACTCAGGAGGCTGAGGCAGGAGATTCACTGCAAGTTTGAGACCAGGATGGGCTACAAAGTGAGCTCAACACCAGCCTGAACTGCACAGGATGACTCTGTCTCAAAAAGATGAGAGAGAGAGAAAGAGACAGAGACAGAGAGACAGAAAGAGAGAGAGACAGAGAGAAAGGGAGAGAGAGAGAGCCATACAAATGGAAAAAGTAGCAGGCATTTAAATTAGCCATAGATCAGAAATAATTATTCCATATTGTAAAGTTTTATCCCGGTTGGAAACAGACTGATCCATGAACATAAAATATAACAGCCCCTCCCATAGCCAATGAAGGTGAAGAACTGCAACTGAAGAGGGAGAAAAAGGACAGGCACTGTGGAGACAGAGCCTGCCCGACAGAGGTGATGGAAAAATCAGTATCAGGAGGCAATGATACAATCAGGACACCAGGGAAGACATCAACAGGTGAAAGCCTTGATTGCACTCAATTATATAAGGCATAGATAGTACTAAGTAAAAATCAATAAATAAAAAGATTATTTTGCACAACAAACATTATTTTTGCAAATAATAGAAACAGCTTTGCTTTAAGGACTGTGTCATGTGCTAGCATAGAATGATATAGGAGAATAGTAGGGTAAACACCAAGAAGAAAACGTGGGATCCTAGAAAAGGAGAACTTCAGAGGGTTTCCGTGTGCTATTCAGATAGAAGCAACTGCAGGCTGAGAGCTGTGGAGTTATAGCCATGATAAGGCAGATTGCTGATTATTCTGTCTGTCCTTCTAGGTCTATTCTTGACCCTCTCCTGCAGGGTGAGGTGCTAGGGCCTTAAGAGATCACACTGGCTTCTAGTTGAGTTTGGTCAGCAGGAAGCACCAATAAGTTATCAAAGAGTAAGGGCAAGGAGAGATCACGACAGTCCTCCTTGCAGGATGTGCTGGGCCAGGGTCTGGTGATGGTTCTGCTCATGTTCGAAAGAGCCCCCCCACACACGCACACCGTGGTCTTAAGTTTTGTTATGTCCCAGTATCACCTACTATCTCCTTGCACCTTCAGGCCTAAGCGTGATAAGAACTTCCTGGTTTTGATCTCTGTTTCTGTTTGTCATTTCTTGGTTCTCTTAAGTCTGGTTTTAATCTTTACATTACGTTGTGTTCCTTGAGCTGGCCACCTACTTCCTGCTGGGATCCTAGGTGATACTAACGTGCTTAAATATCATTTTATAATGTTAGCTTTCTGCGCAATTCCTATGACCATATAGCATCAAAGTTGACAGCACATTAAGATGCTATGCTAGGTATTTGCTATAAAGGGTAATCCTTCTATGACTATTAGAATTTAGATTCTCAGGGCAAGGAGATAGCTCAGCAGACTAACCTCCTGCTTAGGTAAGTGCAAGGACTGGGGTTTGATCCCCAGCACCTCACACTGTGACAGCCCCGGCCCGGACATGCTGAACCAGCCACTGATGGTGGTGCACGTCTGTTCTCCCAGCACTGGGGGGAGGCTGAAAACAGGAAGATCACTAGCAGTCTAAGGTGGAGAACAATCCTCCGTGCTGGATACATTAAAAAAAAAAAAAAAAAAAAAAGATTCTTTGTCCAGAGACTTCAAAACATGGTAAACAGTATTTCTTGAAGAATACTTTCATAGTTCAGGTCTCACTGGATATGAAACATTTCAGTTTATTGCCATAAATTATAATTGACATAAATCTTCCCTTTTCTGATAGATCAGCACACTATTTTTGTGAAAAGAACATGACAATTTATTCCCAATGCCATAAAGAAACAACCAAAACAATGGGAAAGAATATCTATCTGATTCTGATTTTTAAAATATCAATTAATTGGCATGTATACTTGTTTTGTTTTACATGAAATATTTTTTAAAGAATTTTTTATTTTATTTTATTTTTTTCTTGTTTCAGAAGTTTTGTTTGTTTATTTATTTATTTATTTTCATGGCTGGCTAAGCCCGCCCCGAGGGCAGGGCTGGCACAGCATGTGGTGCCGGGGATCGAGCCGCGGTCCCTGAAGCCACCCAAGCTTTCCCAAGCAGGCTCTTTAGACCACTGAGCCATCCCGCCGGGCCCCTTTACATGAAATATTTAAGGGATCATAAAATAATCCTTAATAAGAACAAAATTACATCCGTCCATAAAAATTCAAGTTAGGATTATACTTATAGTTCAACTTCATCCATTGATATTTATAAAATAAAATTAGATAAGTGGCAAAGCATATTTTTGAGGCATAAAATTCTTCATTTGATGGAGTCAGATGTTTTTGAATCCAAAGAGAAAATTCATTCTTTGGAGAACCATAGAGGTTTTATGTTCATAAAAACAAATGTCCTGTGTTCTGCCTCCCACCATGGCCCAATCTTAGGTGAGTTCTTTTGTCATCAGTAAGCTATTTGAGAGGCCCAGCGGGATGGCTCAGTGGTCTAAAGCGCCTGCTTGGGAAAGCTTGGGCGGCTTCAGGGACCGCGGTTCGATCCCCGGCACCACATGCTGCGCTAGCCCTGCCCCTGGGGCAGGCTGAGCCGGCCATAAAAATGAGTGAATAAAACAAACAAAGGTTCTGAAACAAGAAAAAAATAAATAAAATTTAAAAAATAAAAATAAAATAAATAAAGAATAAAAAATAAAAAATCAATTGGCTTCATTTAAAAAAAAAAAAAAAAGCTATTTGAGCTTTAAGCAGCTCCATGGTTTGGAAAGCAGGGTGAAAGTTCAATGGCTGGAAAATAAATCCATCCTGAGCTTAACAGAGTTGTCTATCACCTGGGCATGTGTTGTGCAGTGGGGAACGCGCAGTCCATCACAGTGCCTGTCAAGAGGAGCTCTTAGTGGCATCTGAGTAAGCCAGTGCATCACCGTGGCTAATGTTCTGAGAGCAACTCTCGGCATCCGCTGCCATAATGGTGTGCTCTCGACCTTTTCCTGATGTCTGAACGGCAGGTAATAGTCCAAGAGCTATATTACTGATACTTCCCTTGCCACCAAAGTGTTTCTGTAGAGCTAATCCTTTTCTGTTTTCCACAGAACGACTAACCCAAATATATAGAACCCAATAGGGTCTCTGAAGCCCAGACTTATGCCTTGCAATGACCAACTTCACCAGTACAGTTCTATTCCTACATGCATTATGACAAATAAATGCGCAGTGATGTACAGCTGCTTCCTCCCTCCCTCCCTCCCTCCCTCCCTTCCTTCCTTCCTTCCTTCTCTCTTTCCCTCCCTCGTTCCTGTCTTCTTTCCCTCCCCTTTCACTGTCTTCCCATCCCTTCCCTCCTTTCTTCTTTCCTTCCGTCTCTTTTTTTCTTCTTTGCATTCTCTCCTCCTTTTTCCTTTCCTTCTCTTCCCTTTCTGAGACAGGTAATCCCCGTGTGTCCCAAACTGATCTCAGCCTCCTATTCTGCCATACGTATGCCTCAGCCTCCCAAGTGCTGCAGTTTTCTAAAATATAAATTGAGGGTAATATTTTTTTCTGTCTGGAAAATTAATGAACATTGAGAATGATGTTCACAAACTTCTGTGATGTTCATACAGCTCAGAGAGGAGCTCAAGAAGACAATAGTGAATAGGATGTATTGGTTTTCTACACACACACATACACACATGCACACATGCACATGCATACAGACTCCTATACACAGATATACCAGGAACATGCCAAGGGAAAAAAATCTGTAAAATATGTTGGTATTTCATCTATAAGACGTTTGAAAATGTCTACATTTATTGTGCATGTGTGTGTGTATGGGTGTGTGTGCATATGTGTGTGTGTTTCTGTTTCTATAGTGTTGGAAGCTGAATTTAGCACTTCTACCATGGATTTACACCTCAACCCTTCTATTTATAGTCTTTATTCAGGTGTTTGGTTATCATTTCATCAAAATATTTTATCTTGCAAGATATTTTATCTCTCATTTCCTTAGCAAGCACACACTTCATAAGTGACAAAATAGAAAAAAGAAATAATTAAACATTAGCAGCTTATGCTTATTGAGTATTTACTATCCTATTGTTTTACGTTCTATGTCACTTATTCCTGCAAAAGCTTGTAAGGCTAAGTGAGCTTCCATCTGTACATGTTTGTGTGGCCTATGATCACACTTGTTCTCTATGTAAGAAAACCACAAATCAAATAAATGAGTTCTTGGCCTATAATCACACAGCTAGGACCAGACTTTTAATCCCCAGGAATCGGACTCCAGAACTTGTTTTTAAACCACTGCACAAATCGCCTCCCTGGGCAATGTCCTAAATCATCTGTCCTAAACTCCAGAGTGAAAAGAGAAGGAGGAAAGAGCATTGCAAGTGGTGGCGGCAGTGGTCAAGGCAGGGAGCAAATGGAAGGGACCAGGCAGAGGTGATAAAAGTTGGCTTGGTTACTCTACAAGCCGGTGGTAGGGAAGGACAGGTGTTTTTTGTTTTTGTTTTTTAAGAATTTTTTATTTTTTTATTTTATTTTTTTCTTGTTTCAGAACTTTTGTTTGTTTGTTTATTTGTTTTTATGGCCAGCTCAGCCTGCCCTGAGGGCAGGGCTGATGCAGCATGTGGTGCCGGGGATTGAACCTCGGTCCCTGCGGCCGCCCAAGCTTTCCTAAGCAAGCGCTTTAGACCACTGAGCCATCCCACCAGGCCCCAGGACAGGTGTTGTTTTGTTTTACTTCTTTCTCTTTTATTATTTTAGAGTTATAAGCAAAACAGAATATTCTCAGAAAACTGGAAATTAGCCAGTGAGTCACTGTGTTTCAAATTCAGAATGAAGAACACCTATCATTTGGGAGTGAGGATACGGCAATGCATACCTGTATGAGCACACAGCATGTTGCCCTCGAAAACCTGCAGTGACCTCACCCCATGCCTATGGAACCAAGTGACCTTGAGTGAGTTGCCATCTGTAAAATATTCCTTTCCAGTGGCTCTCAAACTAATTAGACTGCACAACTGAGGGAGACGTTAAAGTAAATATTTACCAAATACTATGTTCCTCTGTTTATCACTTTCTTTGATCTATACCAGGAAAGATTTATCTTATTGCAACCCCACAGAGCAGTAAGACTTCTCTGGGAAATTTAACAACATTATTTGCTTGTCATAGAATAAGCTGAGAAGAGATCCAGCTATTCCATTTAGTTTTATTAATAATTCGTTGGCAAAATGTGAAGAACTAAAAGCATCAGAATTGACTTCTCATAAAGTTTTGAACTTAGCCTAACTTCCACTGTATATACGACATAACAATTACATCTACCTGCTGTCAGTTGGACTAAATTTCATGTGAGGAACTACATTTTTATGTATAGATGTAAAATCCATTAACAAATTCTCTTGGAGTACATGGAAGGAACAAGATAACTTTACTACTATTCCTTACTGAAAAAGAACTTTTAAAAACTTTGCATAAATCTTGCCTGTCTCATGTGATATTATTCTCAGTCCACACCATAAAGTCTCAGGCAGATGCTGCTGATGAAGGTGACGCAAGAGATGATGGTAGACAAGCTAGAAACCTATTTCTACGGAAAACATCATATCATAGTGATATCTGTGCACCTATGTTTATAGCAGCACAATTTGTGATAGCTAAATCCTGGAAACAACCAAAATGCCCATCACCTGAAGATTGGTTGAAAAAGACATGGTATTTTCATAAAATGGAATACTATTCAGCTATAAGGAATGATAAACTAGAAGACTTCATATATAAATGGATGTATCTTGAATGTATACTCAAAAGTGAAATAAACCAGACCTACATATGCAAATATCATATAGTCTCCCTAGTTTAAGGACCCAAAAGAAGAAATAAATAAATAAATACATTTTGGGTGACACTAGGAATCAATCTCAGGACCTTGCATTATCTGCAGTCTCAACCCCTATATATTTTTTTCTTTTTTTTAGAGGAGTGACTTAAATATAGAATGCAATTGGAAGAGTTAAAAAAAATTAATGTTTATTGTGTTAATGTTTAATTGTTCAGTCTTACATACCTATGTCTGTTGATCTATACTGATCTGATGATGAAAATATGTAATGCAACCCATTGTTAAATTTTTCTTGTTTTGAAATTCTGTACTGTACATACTCTTGTCACTGTTTTTTTCCCCCGTTTTTGTTTCTGCTATTTTTACTCTTAAAAATATAAAAAAAATAATAAAATAAATCTATTTCTAAAGATTTAGAGATTAAGGGGCCGGCGGTATAGCTCAGAGGATTTAGCTCTTGCTTAGAGGAAGTGCAGGGGCCAGGGTTCGGTTCCTGGCCCCTCGTGCCGCGCGGGCCCTGCTCTAGAGCACGCTGAGCCGGCGAGACTGGGCGTGGTGGCACGCGTCTGTAATCCCAGCCCTTGGGAGGTACAAACAAGAAGATCACTATGATTCAGTACTAAGACCCCCCCCCCCCAAAAAAAGAAAGAAAAGATGGAAATGGGACCCGGCAGGATGGCTCAGTGGTCTAAAGCGCCTGCTTGGGAAAGCTTGGGCAGCTTCAGGGACTGCGGTTCGATCCCCGGCACCATATGCTGTGCCAGCCCTGTCCTGGGCGGGTGGGGGCTGAGCCAGCCATAAATATGAGTGAATAAACAAGCAAAGGTTCTGAAACAAGAAAAAAATAAATAAATAAAAAAGAAAAGACGGAAATGGACATGAAAAAATAAATATTTAGAGATTAGAACCTTTTGAAGGAAATTGCAAAATCCTTCCCCTTCTGAAGCTGCAGTCCTTCCTCTGTTTCCTAGTTCAGGCATTTGGTGAAACTTTCTTAGGTCTGTGAGACAAGATCTTGTAAATAAAATAAAAATGAGAAACAAACAATAAATTAAAGAAATACTTTTGTAAACTGGCTACCAGTGGGGAAGAAGGGCAAAATCACCCACTGGCTTGTTGAGCTTGTGCATCAAGCTTCTAGGGTGCTATGTATGTGGCAGACGTTGAGAGGACAAAATACCACCTCAGCTGGAGACCCCTGCAGAGGTAGCGCTGGCCTAGCAGGTGCGCCTCTTAGAAACTGCCATCTGGAGCTGCAGTAAGCAGACAGACGCACGAGACTGCAAGGAAGCCCCCATGGTGGTGCTGATCTGGTCAGTTATTTTACCCTAGATTCGGCACTTCCTCTGGCAGCTTCTTCACACAAGATCATGACTAAAACATGACACCAGACCCATCACAGGCCCAGTGGCTTCCTGGCTGCCACGTTTCTCAATCCTGGTGAAGGATGCCAGTCTCGGGGAAGCCAGTTCCTCTCCATTGTTTTGAGATCCCTCCTGGTGGCTGCTCCTAAACTCCGCCCTTCCAGATCTTTTGGCAGTTCTGTAAGTACCGATTAAATTCCTTTCTGATTTAAATAGTCACAGAGATTTCTTAGTTCAGTGAAGGAAGCCTGGACTGACCCACAATGATAGAATTCAGGTTAAAAGGGTGTGGGTAACTAATTTCAAACACAAAAAAGAAGGGGGGAAAAAAAGTAGATGCTGATAGTTCAAGATAGTCAGGAGAGACAATACAGGAAATTACATTAGATAATTTTATAAGGTCATCTGCCAAGAACAAGAAAGGAAGGGCAGGGGGGATTAAGACTGTAGAACAATGAAGTTTGGAAAAGCCATCACAGAGCTGCATACTAGGAAATCAGCTTGAGATACGAAAGCTTTGTAAAGAGCTTCTAAGGAAGAAGGTGAGTCGATGTTCAACACACAGAGCCTGCCAGATGTCCTAAAAGGAAAGTCAAAGGTCTCTAAGAGGAAGCGAAGCTTTTTTCCACTAAGGCATTGATCGTTGCATATATGAAGGATTGGAAAAAGGATTCAGTCTTAGGAGTCATTGGTCTAAATAATGGGAATAAACCTTAAGCAGTACATTCAACTCAGGCTGTATGTGTCAAGGCAAGAGATTTTGGTTATTCTATGTTCAGTGCCCTAACTGAAGCTCAAAAGCCTGTTCTTAGGTTGGATTTTAGTTGGAAGACCATGATCTTTATCATTCATCTCACCAGATACTGGATAAAAAACTTTCCCATTGGGTTGACTGTCTTTACCCCTGGGGATGGAGTCACCATAAAAGTAAAAAGCATTTCTGGTAGCAACTTTGGAAAGGTTCCTGGGGCTAATAACTACTCCTGACAGGAATGAAGGCCCTAATCCCTGGGGCTGCATACTTAAGGATCTGCATACCACTGCGATTCCACAGGCAGAAATTGTGCTGCAGAATAACTGCTTTGGGCTGTTATAAAGCAGCCAGCATGAGGGCAGAAAACTAACACATACTAATATGGAATGGTATTCTCTGCTTTTCTTTCTTTCCTGAGAATGTAAACATCCTTTCAAAAAAATCACCAGTGGACCAGAACCCATGTAGGATGTGTCCCTGCCGGCTGTCTGGGTTGAGTTAAGGTATGAAACTACACGCAGAGCTTTCTGAACTGTAGGCTGACTCTTAAACATTTACACTGAATATGGGGGAAAAAAAATGTTTAAGGATTTCATAAAAAAGCACATGTTAAATTTAAAAGATCAGATGAATAAGCAGCCAGTTTAATCAGAATTGAAGAGAACAGAAATGGATCTCACTGAGTTTTCTAAATCTTTATTTATATTTGTTAATTGCACATATAAATTATTAGCTAAATAATCATTGTGCTAGCCAAATATGGTAGCACGGACCTGTAATCTCAGCACACCTGGGAGGCTGAGGCAGGAGAAACACAGTTTGAAGCTCAGCATGGATAGCTTGGTAATTTAGTAAAATCCTGTGTTTAAAAAAGTAAATAAATAGCTGGGCGTGGTGGCTCATGCCTGTAATCCTAGCACTCAGGAGGCTGAGGCAGGAGGATTGGTGCGAGTTCAAGACCAGCCTGAGCTACAAAAGTGAGCTCAAGGCCAGCCTCAACTGCATAGCGAGACCCTGTCTCAAAAAGACAAAAAAAAAAAAAAAAAAAAAAAAAAAAAAAAAAAAAAAAAAAAAAAAAAAAGTAAATAAATAAAGGATTGGTGGCTTCAAAATTCAAAACATTGTGAAGTCCTGGGTTCAACCCTACCACTGCAAGAAAGAAATTATGCAAATAAGAATTAGCAATCTGTAAGTACCTATAATAAGAAGCTTTTGTTTGGCAAGTGCTCAAAATATGGTAAAAATAATGTTCACTAAAACTTCCACGTACTGCTGTGGGTGAGAGCCTCTCGGCCTTTCCTCCATCTGCTTCGTCAGCTTTGCATTACCCAAGTAACCTTTGCTACTGAGTTTGCAGAAAACCAGAGGTGGGGAGAGAAACAGGCATCCTGCGTACAGAAAAATGTTAGAGTTACTGCTTGAGCCAGGGCAGGGCTCAAAAGCCAAATTTAAACATGAAATCTTGGTGACAACCAAAGACTCCACACTGGGCCATGTCGTGAGATGGGAAAACTCCCACATGCTGAACAGGATTGCTCAGGCAAAGAGTGGGAAGAGATAGCAGAGACCCCAAGTCATTTAAATGTTGAGATCACTTTTAGTAGACTGATTAGATGAAGAAAAAGCATGTGATAACTTTTAGTGTCCTTTGCTACTTTATTCCAAGTAGCAAAAATAGAAATTTTGATATTAAAACCAGATCTAAGGCATTGCCACTTTCATAAAGTTGGGGAACTAGATTAGAATTCACAATTAAAAGTCACAGAGACTTTGCTTGTGTTGGCATTTTTACCAAAATTTGTACTCTGAATATGTTTCATGTATCTAAAAATTATATTTCCTGAAATGCCCATTTCTTCTATAACTCTGGATTTACGAAGCTTTCTTGTACTTAATAAGGTGAAGTAGTTTATATTTCCATTTTGTTTCATAAGTAAAAGTAAGGTTAAAATATGCAATATAAAAAATTCTTTACAAGTGAGAAGAGATTGGCTAATATTTTTGAAACAAGATCTTGCTATGTAGTTCAGGCTGGCCTTGAACTCCCAGCAGCACTCCTGCCACAACGCCTGGCAAGAGTAGAGACGTTTATTCATTTTAAAAAATACTTGTTTATTCATTTATTTATTGTGGTACCAGGAATTGAACTCAAGACCTTGCATTGGCCAGGCAGGTGCTTATTCTACTGAGCTATTTCCACAGCCCCAGCAGTAGACACTTTGCACAAAAACCGCATAAGTTCTGTATTTTGCTTGGGGCTTTGACATTATTACTAAACTAGAGATCTTATTCTAATCCTGTTATATTTCATGTAAGCTTGAACAAAGAAGGTAAGCCCTCAAAGAGTCATTTTCCTTATCCAGAAGATAAAGGAATTGCTTCTGGATTCCTAACTCTGTGCCTAAGAGACTATACTTCACACATATATACAAGATCATTATGGTTTCCATTTGGAACAGAATTGCATAGAATTGTTATAACACTTTAATTTAAGACAAGTCACCAGGATGGATTTAACTACTTGCACGGGTTCGTCTATGGAAGTTAAGCTGATTACACTAACCACACACGGGTGGTGGACAGCAGGGGCAGGAACATGATTGGGGATTGGGGTCATCGTGGCCACTCCGCTGTACAGTGCTCTGAGGCTACCCAAAGGGGCAAAGTGGCTGGAGGCCGGAGGAGTGAGGTCCTGTCGGGAAGTCGCGCTCAGTCAGGGGAGGGCTGATTCACTGAGAACTTGCGAAGCTTGAAGGAGCTGGAATTTCGCTGAGGGTAGTGTCAGTGTTTAAGAGTGCGTGACCAAGAGTAATTCTCAAACATTTTGGTTTTATAAGCCACTTGCACTCTTCAACTAATTAAGGACTTCAAAAACTGGTTTTCTACGTCCTATAGATTGTTATTTACTGTATTAGAAATCAAAAATTAAAAATAAAATATTTTTGTGGTCCTGGCAATGGAACCCAGGGCTTTTGCATTGAGCTACAGGCCCAGGCCTGTTTTATTTTTTATTTGAGGCAGGGTTTCACCTCATCAATTAAGTTGCCCAAGCTAGAATTAAAGCTTGATTTAGCTGACAGTTTGTGGAGGTTTCAGTCCATGATTAGCTGGCTCCAAAGCAAGGTGGCATAGCAAAGGGACAACTGTGTAAGGTGGCAGAAGATAGTGAAGGCAACAAGAGCAAAGCAGTGTGGGAAGAGGGCAAGCCTCTGCCCCCTTATACCCTAACCAGACTAGCCCCCTTCTCCCCCCAGGACAGGGCAGCAGTCCTGCCACCTCCCTGCTCTCCTCTTGCATAGGGTGAAAATGTTCACAAAATGAGGACCCCTAGCCTCCCGGCCTCAAGCTACCAGAATGCTGAGCTCATAGGTATGCACTACCACCCCTGGCTATAAAATTGGAAATTTTGAGGTTTTATTTATTAAATACCTTTAATTAATAATGTGTGCTAATATAAACCCAACACATATTGGCATAAATAATGTGGTTGTATTAAAACTGTATTTTCTAAATCAGAATATTTAGTGAGGATAGTGGCGTTATTTTTCATTTTCTGTAAATCTCTTAGCGTCTATGTCTCACGGAGGACAGGTGCATTCTGTGTGCTTCTGTACTCAGGCTGTTGCGATGCGTTGGCTGCAGGCTTTTAGGAAAGCCAAGTTTCAGACAAACACATCGCTGTGAAAGGAATGTTTTAATAGTTTTATAATTTAATATTATTTTTGATGCTAAATTAATAAGCAGCATTTTCTAAAATTGTAATGTGAAATCTGAAACCACAGTAATGAGCATTTCGAACTCTGTTACATTAAAATCCATCAGCTCATTTTACGTTTTGAATGGACATTTTTTTTTGTTGTTGTTGTTGTTTATTTATTTTTATGGCCGGCTCAGCCTGCCCTGAGGGCAGGGCTGGCACAGCATGTGGTGCCGGGGATCGAACCGCGGTCCCTGTAGCCGCCTGCTGGCACTTTAGACCACTGAGCCATCCTGCCCAGCCCTTGAATGGACATTTTTAAAATATGGTTTTGTTATGTAGCACATTGGTCATTTGTAAAATATTGATTCACTGTATTACATAAATCTTCCAACTTTTGTTAGACTTCACTATATAATATCAAAAAATCAGCTTCAATAATGTCACCGGTGATCTCCTCAGAGAAGGTTTTAAGTTTGAGAAGCTGTGAGATCCACAGTGGTAGATGAGTACGTCTCTTTACGTCTCTCTTTTTTTTTTTTTTTGTGGGACCAGGGTTCGAACTCACAACCTTGCACTTGCCCAGCAGGCACTTGTGCCTCGGAGCTATCTCCCCAGCCCCATGAGTATGTCTCAAAATTCTAATTTTTCAACACTGGGTGTAGTGGCACATGCCTATAATCCCAGCATTGAGGACGCTGAGACAGGAAGGTCCCTGAGAGTTTGAGACCAGCCTGGGGGCTTCAAAAGTGAGCATAAGCCAGGCCTACACTGTGCAGAGAATCGTCTTCCTGGCAGTGACAGGCTAGTTTTCTCACTTCCTACACTGCTCAGTAGTCTTTATTTGTCACTCAGTCATTCTTTTAATTCAGGAAAAATAAAGCTCCACAAAAACAACCCCATAAGTAATTTTTTGAGATAAACGTTGTATTTCACTATTCAGTCAAAGTGCTTCCCATATTCTTTTCATTTTGCCACAGAAAATTCTAAAAGACATGTACGTGTAACTTAATAAAATCTCTTTATTAAGGTTTCTTAAGGTCATGACACTCAGCTGAATAATAAGGCACATGTGGCCTCATCTATGGTTGTTTTTGAACCTTTATTACAAATATCACTATGCAAAAAAAAAAAGAAAGAAAAAGAAAAAGACAATGTCTTAGTATCAAAATTGTTTGGGCCTCAGAGGATACCAGAGTCCTTCAGAAGTCTGCAGACCACGCCTTGAGAAGCACGAAGACACAGAGATTCTGTGTGATAAGCAGGCATCCTTGGCCCGTCGGGTGCTTGAGCTGGAGAGGCGGAAGGCCCACTGAAGGCTCTGCGAGGGCCAGCACACACAGGCACTGACAGGGAAGGGGCTACAGAAGCCCAGGTGGGTGCTGCTGCGGAGCTGGGCCCTGGGAGGTGCATCCAAAACCAGCCGTGACTTCAGTCTAAAGAATGGAGAGGCAACTAGTTCTGGGCCAGCCCTGGAGAGTCCACGCCCATTATGGAGAGGAGGGAGAAAGGGAAGTGGCCAGTCTTCACTGTGCACAATGGAATGTCAAGGCTGGTTTAGAAATTGCCTCCACTCAGCTGGTTGAAATTCCTTGAAAGCTGGCCTTTCTGTATAAAGATCTCTGCACCTCCCATAAAATGAAGTATGCCCCATACAGTAGTTCTACAACAAATAAATGGCCTGAATACGAGAAAGATAAATTTTATTTAAAAGCCCGCCATCTTTCTTTAGGCCCTGGGCTAATAGTTACTCCCAAGCTGGCAGCTTCTATTTCTTCTTCTTTATAGTCTCTTTTAGGTGTGGCATGATTATGAAAGTGTAACGTGATAAGCGAGGAATTCCCTGCGTATTCATGGAAAGGAATTGATTCTAACGCATGTTAAACATCAGAGATAGCTGAGTTTTCCCCGGCGAAGGCACCAGCCCTAGCACAATTTAATAAGCCGCTCTGCAGCTGCTCCTGCTAATCACTCTATGTCACTGTCGTTCCTCTGGCCCTGTCTCAGCTACCTTTCTCTCCATGATGAGACAAAAGACCTTATGCCCTAAATCAAGAAAGGCTTGATTTAGCTGACAGTCTGTGGAGGTTTTAGTCCATAGTCAGCTGATTCCAAAGTCAGGTGGCACGGCAGAAGAGCAACTGCGTAAGCGGCAGAAGACAGTAAAGGAGACAGGAGCAAGAGGTGTGTGTGTGCAGGCAGCGCAAGCCTGCCTCCCCCGTACCTTATAAGCAGGTTAGCCCCCACCCCCAGGACAGAGGCGGCTTTCCTACCACCTCCCTGCCCTCCACTTGCACAGGATGAGAACGTTCATGAAATGAGGACCCTCCCAGCCTCCTGCCGTCATTTAGTTAAGTTTCTAAACCTCATGCTGACAAAATGTATCGACCATAACTGGCTCTATGAGAGGTAAAGTCACAAGGCTACCAGTAATACTTAAAAAAGGCTCACCGTTAAGTGGGCTTAATTTGTGGAGAACACACAGGCAGAAGCCGAGTGAGCCTAGAGTGGAGGTATTGTCTTGGCAGGTCCAAGTAGCTGAACTGAGCTTTGGGAAAGATTTCCCAGTCGACAGGATACCAGCTGCATGCCGTGCCCCTCTGTGCCCACAGAAGCGCTCTGTTGCTGCGTGTCTGCATGAGTAACACTCCCTGTTGTTGCTAATAGCGCTCCTGTTTGCTGCTGATAGAGGAGAGCCTGCAAAAGTGCCACTGTCTCTCAGAAAAGATCCTAGGCCAGGGCCAGGGCCAGTCGAGAGGAGCCCCTCAGAGGCCAAGCATCTGTGCCCGCTCCATCGGGCCACAGGACTGTGTGAAATCCATGTGAGCACATGCAGGCGGAGCTTGACATTCTGCTTCATCTGATCAATTGGTTATATAATTGCATCGATCAAGCTGACTGCCTTTTGTGTGCCAAAGGTATGGACTTGGACATGCAATCATGAATAAATCCCTCAAGAGCCTTAGCTGTTCTTCCCTTGGAACTGAGGATTAAACCAATGGTTTTGCACATTAGGTAAGTGCTCTACTGCTGAGTTACACCTCCAGAATAAGTCTTACAGTCTCCCATTGATAAAAGAAAGACAAATAATTGTAACTCCATAGAATAACTTCTTCAGCTAAGCTGAACGCAGAATACAACAGCAGCGCCCAGTGGCGTCATCACGGTGGATTCGCTTTTCCATCGCTGAAACGCAACATCCAACAGCCAACTTTAACAGAGAAGGGTTTCTATCTAATGGGTCAGGGCATCCAGTCTGTGTCCAGCCTGCTCCAAGGCAGGAACGACATGGTACGAGGGCTGGGCAGAGTGGAGCTACTCATTTCATGGTAGGGAGAAGCAGAGCAGGAAACAAAGTCAGCGAGGCAACGCTGGACACCACACAGGGTGCCCTCACGCCCAGGAAGGAGCACCTAACTAGGGGTTTCTCAATCCAATGAAGGTGACCAACCAGGATTATAGGTCCCAGGGGCCAAGGCTTCTGGAGGGTTCAAAGTGTTTTGGAGGCCGGGCATGGTGGCTCACGCCTGTAATCCCAGCACTTGGGAGGCTGAGACAGGAGGATCAGTGTGAGTTCAAGACCAACCTAGGCTACAGAAGTGAGCTCAAGGCCAGCCTGAACTGCGTAGTGAGACCCTGTCTCAAAAAGGCAAAAACAAACAAACAAACAAAAAAAACCTAAGTGTTTTGGAGGACAAAGCAACGTGGGCCTTGGGAGGAGCTCCAGGACAAGTCGCAGGGGCAGAGGTTCTTATCCTGGGCTGCAGAGTGCGCTCCACTAGTCCTGGATAAATTGTCTGCTGCACAGAGATACTGCCCGTGAACACTGGAGCACTGACACACACCAGGAAGTATTACTCTGTGGGTGATCTAATAGCAAACATGGCAAAGGGTTAGGAAAGAACTCCTTTGCTGCTACTCCACGTGGAGCTCACAGAGCACCCCATCAGGAGGCTTGCTAAAATACAGCACATATAAACCCTCTCCTTTGAACACAAACCCTAGGTGATTCCCATATACATTAAGATTTGAGGCGGTGCTGTAGCAAAACCCACACCAAAAAATTGTTGACCTTCTACAATAGCAACTGGTGGACAACAGGGTCCTGAAGGAGAAGGGATAGAAATAAGATAGCCAGGGGAAATCTTACTTAGGGATATTTTGTTTCCCTACATTCTGGGTAACCTCAATCTCAAAAGCTGGAGCCTGTGCACCTGCATTTTTAAGAAAATTTCCATAAGATTTTTAACTCATTAATTTTGGCACACCACACAGTTATTTTTCCACAATTTGCTTTACAGAAACCTAACCTGTTAGAGGTCTGTGCGCCCTCCACGCTCTCTCTCCCTCCTCCCCCCCTCTCTTTCTCTGTGTGTGTGTGTGTGTGTGTGTGTGTGTGTATGTGAAGTAAGAAGATCATTACTAAGGGGCAGGGAGATAGCTCAGGGGCATAAGCACCTGCCTGGTAAGAGCAAGGTCTTGAGTTCGATTCCCAATACAAAAAAAAAAAGTCACCCATTTTACTGAGATGCGAACAGCTATTTTGGGGGAGACTTTATGACTTTTTTGCATGGTTATTTTACTCATAGCATTTATCATTCTAAAAACAAAAACGTTCCCAAGTCAAGGTCTCTGGCTTAGGAGCCGTGAACAATGCAGTTAGACCACCAGTCACGACAGCCACCCACAGGCCATCTGCAACCTACCCTGAGTCCCTATACAGAGCTTGTGTGCAAAGCCCTAGCATCCCAAAGCATTTCAAAGAGCTTCCTCTCATGCAAAAAGCGCCATGTGCCCTTTGGTATCACTTTTGCCAGAAGTCTAACACGAGTATAAAAGCACATTCAAGTTCTAACACACTCTAGTTTTAATTTTCCTTAGTTCTCTGCCTGAACATAAAGTTTGTCAGGCTAAAAATAAGGGGTTTTTCTTTGTTTATGAGTTTCACTGAAACTAAGTAGGAAATTTTAATTCCACTTTATTATTATATAAACCTAAAACAAAGCAATAGAATAAGTGATTGTTTCATAGGAAAAATAAATTCCACATTAATTATATTATTTGCAAATAATATGGCATCTTGGATAAACTGAGGAAGGGGAGCCATCAAATAGTGTATAAGTGTATTAAAGCATTTTAATGAGTTGAAGTGTAGCATAAGAACATTTGATGTAACTCAACCAAATTAAACTACAACATTTATAAATTATACTCTTAAAGGGAAAATACATTAATTTCTTGACAAAATTTTCATGTTTTAAGAAGTGTTTACAAAACAAATTTGAAGGTGGTATTGAATCTTCTCACTGCTGAGTAGTTAAGGTTTGAATGAAATCACCCGTCCCCCTACCCCCCAAAGCACGGCTGGCAGCTGCCTCCTGTATCACATCTCATCAACTCTGTGATTAATTAATCTGACTTGAAGAAGAGTTCATTACACAGAAACAGAAGTCCTCTGCAACGTGAATCAAGGGGCTTGCAAATCTCCACAGCCATTCCCCTCCCTTCCAGTGGCAGGAGTCTATTCTGCAGCTGCTAAGCGTCCAGCTGCTGGTGCTGCTTTAGGCTTGGTCTCGCAGCGGAGCCGCAGGAAGAACTTGCGCTGGACCTGCACAGTGAAGGCTGATTATATGCACAGCGTGTCTTGATTACCCACAGAGAAGCACCGGGACAGCAGTGACAGGGTTCTAAACCCATCAGCAGGAGGTGACCCAGCAACAGATACATGTTAGGTACCTAGTGCACTCGATGTGCCGTTGGAGGAGACCTGAAGCGACGAAGGTGAATGAGCTCCGCCTCTCAGGATACCGGGCTGTCGCATCACCTGCTGACTTGGGCTCCCAGCTGTGTTTCATTTATTTGTCTGGATTCCCTTCCTCCCCCTCAGGAAAAAAATATTGTACCTTACAAATATTTCCTGAGACTGCGCCCATGATACATTCTTAGTTTCTTTTATAAACACACGTGTAACATTTGGCAGTGCTGACATTTATTTATTTATTTATTAATTTATTTATTTATTTATAGTACAAGATCTACAGGGTCTATGGGGTCCACAGGGTCACTACATAGATTGGACTCTTAGTGATTTTCCTGTTTTCAGCCTCCCAAGTGCTAGGATTACAGATGTGTGCCACCACACCCAGTCTCAAATGCCATCTCAGTGCATCCTAGGGGGCAGGGCCAGCACAGCACACCAGGGATCAAACCCTGACCACTGCCCTCTGCTTAAGCAGACGGTTCACTCCGCTGAGCTATCTGGTCAGCCCTAGTGCTGACATTTCTTGATGTGAAATACAAAAAGCAAAGCTACCAAATGATTTTGTTAGCATGTAAGTCAGATGTTATCTGCCCCCTCCATATAAGTGATATGGGGAAAAAATTAAAATCTGTATTCCAGCAGGAAGGGTGTGATTGGTGTGTGTTGGAATGACATGAAGAGTTAAGATGAAAACAGGAAGTCCCTAGGCCAGGGGGGCAGGACCACAGCGCAGCTGACGAAGGAAGTGTGGATTCGGCTCCTTATACTGGATCTGTTTGGTAATAAAGTGGTGAACAGTATTATAGTTTATTTCTAATTGTCACCTCAAAGCCGCACGCAATCATGGGGTGGGGACTTCTAGAGTTGGAGACTTGACTCCTGATCCCCTGGGATTATGTGTTTTAGTACTGATGAGATAATGGGTCTGATTACTTCTGGGATTATGGGCATGGTCTAGGGTGGATATCCTAAGGCAGAGAGCCTGAATGTAATTTAAAGAGAGACCCAGACAGATTGATGCTGTTGCTCTCTGCTGCCCTGGGTGGTCAGTCGCCTCTGTTGCTATTGTTGCTGTTCCACCACTGTGAACTGGATGCTCCGTTCCATTCAGCCTTGGGCCAGCTGAACATGGACTAAAACCTCCAGTAAGCAACGAGTAAAAAGTAACTAAGACAAATAGAAAACCTTATGAAGCCTGGATTTCAATTTATGCTATATAAACACGACCAATGGCATATAAGGCTTGTAGACAGATACACTTATATACTTTATTTGACCTCTAATCAACCCATTTTCAAAATATGTTATTTATTTATTTGTTGGATACAGGGTCTCATTACAAAATTCAGACTTACAGTGATCCTCATGTCTCAGCCTTTCTGTGCTGGGATCACAGATATGTGCCACCATGTCTGGTCTCAGCACCAGCACAGCATGTGGTACCAGGGATACAACTCTCGTCCTTGTGTTTGCTATGCAGGTGCTTAGACCACTGAGCTATCTCTCCAGTCCAGTCAAGCTTTTTAATCAAATGACTATTTCTTTCTTTCATTCTTTCTTTCTGTGGCACCAGGGATCAAACTCATGACATTGTGTTTACCAGGCAAGTGCTTGTTCCGCTGAGCTTCACCTTGATCTCCTTCTACTTTTTTTAAGTTACTAATAAAATACTAATCTTTCTTCAATAACTTTGTTGTTTTACACTTTACAAATTTTCCAGCTCTTATAATTTTTTAAAAAAAATTAAATGTATTTTTAAATTGATACTGAACATGTAAAATTGTACATATGTATTTGTAATACTTGAGTAGAGTTGCATATTGTTTAAGTTAGTTTGAACATGTCTATCTCCTCAAACATTCATCAACACTTTATTGTGAAAATGTTATAGGCAGCTAAGTTGGGCAGAAATGTTGCAGGCAAGCAGAGAGAATGGACCTTCTAGGGAGTCAACCTTGCAAATGTGGGAGAGAAAAAATGAAACAAATGCACCCACAAAACTTCCCTAAGGAGTAACATCAGGGATTGATATTCTAAATTGGTCTTTATCACCTTGAGAAAGCCAGAGCCACTAACCCAGCTCCCTGCAGGAAAAGCCTCTGTTCCGTATTCATGTCCACTAGTTACAAGACTTGTTTCTCTGTTTCATCCTGAGTTAATCAATTTTACCTCAGCAATTATACTCATAATCTTACTGGTCGACCATAGTTTTGTCCCACTTCACGCCTACCTAGAGATTTTCCATTTTTCCACCATGGACTGGCCTTACCTTGTGGACTTGCTCTATGCTAATCCCTAAAAAAAGAGAGGGTCCACGGAAACCCACTTGGGTCCCTTCCTGCCTCTCAGACAGAAGCTTTCTTTCCTGTCATAACTATATTTTGCTCTTAACCTCCATTGTTCCTAAAATTCATTCTTTGATTTCAGAGTAGACAAACTCATATGATATACAGCAAGTTGGGAGTTTCTTTTCCTTATCTTGAAACCATTCAAATTATTTTCTTCAGGCTTCCTGAAATATATGGTAGATTATTATTATCTAGTGTCCCGCACCACACCAGCACCTCCTCCGGTCCACCTATAGTGTAAAGCTCAGCGACTGACCTCTGCCCTTCCTCACTGCCCTTTATTCTCCCAGGCATTGGTAACTACATTCTTTTCTCAACTTTTATGAGACCAACTATTTTAGATTCCACCTATGAGTGAGAACATGGGGGGCTTTAGTTCCTGAGCCTGGATTATTATGTGGGACATAATGTCTTTCAGTTCAATCCATTGTGCTGCAAATAATAGTATTTCTCTCTCTTTTTATTGCCGACTCTCACTCCACGATGTGCAGGGACCACCTTTTCTTCATCTGTTCCTCAGCTACGGGCACTTAGGTTGCTCTTGCCTTGGCAACTGTGAATGGCGCTGCTGGAAGTGTGGTTCTCCAGGCAGCTCCTTAACACACTGACTTCGTTCCCTCTGGATATACATACCTAGGAGTAGCATTGTTGTTATATGCTAGTTTTGTTTTTAAGTTGTGAGAAACCTGGATTAAGCACCTATTTGGCCAAGCACAGGGACTAGAGTTCACTCCCCAGACCTACATGCTGCTCTAGCCCCACCCCTGGGTAATCTAAGTGGGCCACCGAGACCAGATGTGGTGGCACATACCTGTAATTCCAGTGCTGAGGAGGCTGAAAACAAGAGGATCACTACAAGTCAGAGGTGCGTAGTGAGGCCCTGTACCAAGTACATAACATAAATAAATAAATAAATAAATAAACAAACAAACAAATAAATAAATAAAGTTTTGAGAAAGCCTCATACTTTTTTCATGAATTGTTATGTTAATTTGAATTTCTATGAAGAGGAACAAGAGTGTTCCTTTCTCCATGTCCTTATCAGCACTTATTATCTTTAGCTCTGTGCATGTGTGTGTTTGTGTGTGTGTGTGTGCGCACATAGGCATGTACATGTGTCTTTAAAAAGTTGTTTATGAGCCTCTTGTCAGTAGGATCATTTGTTGCTACCTGGTACAATGATCCGAGTCCATTGTCTCTTGCGAAGCCCATATCCTTAGAGTCCTCCAATATAATCAAAACACAAGTGAAATAACAAAGCCACCAGGCAGGAAGTTAGGTGAACATGAAAAAATATGAGGTAATTAGAGAGTGATAAGTGCAGATTGAAAGATATGAAGAAATTAGGAAGAAAACATCTGCACGTTGGAATGCCCTATCTAGGTAGCTATTCTAATGAAAGGTCTAGGGACATAGTCCTTTCTATCTCTAACAGAAGTGGCATTCGTGTTTTCTCTTCTTCTTTTTTTTTTTCTTGTTTCAGAACCTTTGTTTGTTTATTCACTCATTTTTATGGCCGGCTCAACCCACCCCAAGGGCAGGGCTGGCGCAGCATGTGGTGCCAGGGATCGAACCGCGGTTCCTGAAGCCACCCAAGCTTCCACAAGCAGGCGCTTTAGACCACTGAGCCATCCTGCTGGGCCCCTGTTTTCTCTTCTTTGTGCATTCTGATTTCACCCTGAAGAACTTTTCTAGGATTTCCATGCACTATGAAATTGTGAAGTGTGAATAAGATTGCGATTAGGACACAAACTTCCACACCTTCTTCCTCTTCCCCTCTTCCTTCTCCTCCTCCTCCTCTTCCTATTTTCTCCTTGAACACCAGGGACTGAACTAAGGGCTTTCCCACTAAGTTATAATTTCAGCACCTCCTCTGCCACACACACCTCTTAAGTTTCATTTTATTCTTTTACTTTTTATTTTGAGACAGAATTTTGCTAAGGCGCTAGGTTGCCCAGGCTAGGCTCAAACTTGCAAGGCTCCTGACTCAGTCTCCCAGAGGGCTGGGATGACTAGGTGGGCCACTGAGACTTGATGTGGTGGCACATACTTGGAATCCCATGTTGCCTGGCACTGGCAAGCTTGTCTTTAGGAAGTCATTTTGTATCAGTTTCAGCTGATGGTGTCAGGGCGCAGCTGGCAACCCCTTTACTTCCAGCTTCCTGCTGCTAAGGAAATTATTCTTTTTGCTTTTCAGAAGCTGGGGCACCACTGGCTGCTGCTTGAGTGTCTCACTTTCTCTGCATGCACATGGTGGGCCAATACTTTTTTTTTTTTTTTTGTGGTACTGTGGATTGAACTCAGGACCTTGTGCTTGCCAGTCAAGAGTTTATTCTACTGAGCTATCTCCCTGGCCCCGGGGCCAATACACTTTTTAAAAACTCTCAGGCAGTTTACTCTCTTTGGGGAACACAGTAGTTAATGCTTCTGAATGCGTGGTGTTAATGCTATGCCTTTAAGAATAAGCTGGCTCTTCTCAGTAACTATTTGCACGCATTGTTTCCAACAGGCACGTATTTATTTGACATTTTAAGACTTTTTTCAGTTATAAAGAAAGGCAAATTCAAGCAACCACTATGAACAGGCTGTCCCAGGAATTCTAAGGCCTAAGCCAGGGTTGGAGAACGCCAAAAAGCAACATGACTTGCCCACAAAATTCCCCGAAGATTACTGAATTGGTGGGAAACACTTCCTTTTGGAGTAAGGGTGAGAGAAGGAGTGAAAACAGGAAGATTAATTAAAAGACTGTTGGG